>OW799238.1:18506738-18614238 GCA_941918925.1 Phyto melanocephala
CCCTTCACAACGTGTAGTCATGAAATAACAGTAGTTTGTGTCACCATTCATCCCATATGAAATACGTACATACATATATAAAAACATCCCATTGTAAAATTATAAATTCACGTATGTATGTTAAAAAACGAAAAAAAAAAAAAAAATTTAAAAAAAAATTTAAAAAAAAAAATAAAAAAAAAAAAAATTTTAAAAAAAATTTAAAAAAAAAAAATTTAAAAAAAAAATTATTATATATAATTATAATTATTATATATAAAACAAAAAAAATAAAAAAAAAATTTAAAAAAAAAATATAATAAAAATATAAATAATATATTAAATAAAAAATAAAAAAAAAATAAAAAAAAAATTAAAAAAAAAAATTTTAAAAAAATTAAAAAAAATTTTTTTTTGGCTCAGCTGGGATTCGATGCCACGTTTTCTCTAACCAGTATACACGTTTGTATGTATGTATGTTGTTGTTGTAATGTTGTTTTTGTGAAAAAAAAATCGAGGTGGTCGTGGGTTTTTGCTCATATCTCAGTTGTTTATGTACCGATGTTTCTGATTTTCAATACCGATCTACTTCCGAATATTTCTGATATTTTAATACTACACCCGGGTCCAACCTACGTCGGGGGGCTTCAAAAAGTTGATTTCAACATACACACGGACAGACGGTCAGACGGACAGACTGACAGGGCTTAATCGACTCCCCTATTCATAAGCTTTCAGAAAATATATACTTTATGGGGTCGGAAATGAAAACTGTAGAAATTTCACACGGAATGACAAACCTATATATACCCTTTTTCACTGTGTGAAGGGTATAAAAATGCGAAAAAATACCTTTTTGGTCACCTATAACATTTTCAGTCCTACTTAGGATCAATAGTCTCTAATTTCAAAGTTAAAAAAAATAAAAAAGTACCATAAAATTACAAAAAAGCAACTTTTTGGGTTTCGATTTAATCAGTTTATTAATCCCAAGTTTAAAATGTTTAAATATATATCTAACAATAAAATATTTGATTTAAAGTGAATAAATCTACTAGTTTTTTGCATAAAGATAAATATGTGCTAAAAAGTAACAAACTTTTTTCTCGAATTAACCTCATTCAATTTAAACCAAATTACATAATTTGTTATGTCCAAATTGTATGCGAATTGGCCCTGTAATTAGGAATTATACATTTGTTTTCGTATTTTCCTCTTTTTGGTACCTTTTTTGTCTGCTCGGTGACCATTTCAACCAAATTATTATTGTTTGCTTATTTTCACCGAACTGTCTCCTTTTATACCTAGCCTCCTTCCTTTAGATGTTACAAATGACGCCCAACCAATCGATGGTATTTTATAGATTGTGCCGTCCTATATCGAACTTCTTTTCTTTGATAGTCCAGTCGATTGTTTTATTACTATTTTGTTGACAGTTGCGTCAAGTTGTTGCTATTTAGGCTTACTTGTTTAAGAGAAAATATACATATACCTACGTATTTTTATTAAGCCCTTCACACAAAAGTGAAAAAGAGTTATATAGGTTTGTCATTCCGTGTGAAATTTCTACAATTTCCATTTCCGACTCCTTAAGGTATACATTTTCTGAACGCTTATGAATAGGGGAGTCGATTTTATTTCCTCACAGTTCTTGCCTGTTATCAAAGGTGTTCCTCAAGGCTCGATTTTGGTCCATTACTTTTTTCAATTTATCCAAATTATGTACCTGATCAGTTGCATCACTGCCGCATGAGAATGTATGCTGATGACGTCCAATTATACGTAAGTGACAAAAAACAAAATATTAAGGAATGCACAGCCAAATTAAACTACGACCTTACGATGGGCAGATGTAAACGGATTAAGCATAAATCCTGTAAAATCTAAATGTATCATTTAACTCCTTTCACCAAAAAAATATACGGCGTGCTATTCTAGAATTTGTTAAAAATAAAAACACTGGTATATTTGCATAAAATTATAAGCACTCGAGAACCTTTATACCTTTTTAACCGCATAATTTTTAGTCGACTTAGAAGGAACAAAAATCTTATTCAATTCCGGCATCACACATAAGTTTCTGAATGGCAATTTTTATACTCTTCACACAGTGAAAAAGGGTATATATAGGTTTGCCATTCCGTGTGAAATTTCTACAATTTTCATTTCCGACCCCATAAAGTATATATTTTCTGAAAGCTTATGAATAGGGGAGTCGATTAAGCTCTGTCAGTCTGTCCGTCTGACCGTCTGTCCGTGTGCATGTTGAAATCAACTTTTTGAAGCCCCCCGACATAGGTTGGACCCGGGCAAGGTATTAAAATATCAGAAATATTCGGGAGTAGATCGGTATAGAAAATCAGAAACATCGGTACATAAACAACTGAGATATGAGCAAAATCCCACGACCACCTCGATTTTTTTTTCACAAAAACAACATTACAACAACAACATACATATGTACATACAAACGTGTATACTGGTTAGAGAAAACGTGGCATCGAGTCCCAGCTGAGCCAAAAATTTTTTTTTTTTTATTTTTTTAAAATTTTTTTTTTAATATTTTTTTATTTTTTATTTAATATATTATTTATATTTTTATTATTTTTTTTGTAAATTTTTTTTATTTATTTTTTTTGTTTTATATATATTATATACATATTAATTTTTTTTTTTAATTTTTTTTAAATTTTTTTTTAAATTTTTTTTTGTTTTTTTAACATACATACGTGAATTTATAATTTTACAATGGGACGTTTTTATATATGTATGTTTTTATATGTATGTACGTATTTCATATGGGATGAATGGTGATACAAACCACTGTTTTTGCATGACTACACTTTGTGAAGAGTATATAAGATTCGGCACGGCCGAATATAGCGCTCTTACTTGTTTTTCTCAAAATTTTTTTATTTTATGTGATAGAGCTAAATCTTGTTATACATTTGTTTGTTCAAATTATTATTATTATTATATTATTAATTATTATTATAATTAACTAACCTTAAAATGTTTAGTTCGACTTTTAATAAGATTCCTTATTTTTAAAAGAATTCTTCTTCGAATACTCACAATAAAGACTATACATACATATGTAACGAAATTTCGAATTTAAATATAAAGCAATGTTGTCAATTAAAATCATGCTAATTTTGTAAAAAAAAAAAAAATACATTTGTAGAAAAAAAAAACTGGCAAATTGTAACGAGGGTTCCTATTTTAATGGCCACATTTGTATATTAATATTTTAAAGAACTTTTCAAAACAAATAATTTAATAGTAATATCGTACTTCGTAAGGCTTTTGTTCTGACCCTCGTACAAACTTAATTAATAACACTAGTATGGTAAGGATACATTATCATGTAAGCCACTTACATACAATACAAAACAGTAAAACTACTAGCCAAATGAATACAAATAATTGAATTGTTTCAACCCCTTGCTCGTCAGCTTACAGCTGTTGACCGCACACTAAAAATTATGGCTAAGGTACAGGTACAAATTTCCTTGCTAAGTAGCAGTAAAAGTGTTTGTAAATAAAAAGATTAGTACTACAAGCACTAACCCATACAAATATAATACCAAAACTATTTTATACAGGGCTAACCAATTTAGCCTACCTACCCTTACTACCACTAGCTGATATTTTCCTACCCTGAATGTAAGGTTGTCACCCTGTTTTTGTTTAAGTTATGGTCACTCACTTAATATTGTTAGCTTTCACAAATGAACCTGTTATACTGGACATTAGTACGAAAAGTTTATACGGAAAATAAGGTGGCTAAATACGAGAAAATAATCAGATCGATTTTTCTTTTTCAACGTGCGCAATATTTTTAACTAGTTACAAAGTTTATTTTTTTAAAGTACCTAAATTACTAATTTTTTGCTCAAATAAAAAATGCTCAAATATTTTTAGTAATATATTTATATAAAAGTTCCGATGTAGTATTTGTGTAAAATAAATAATCGAAATAAAACTAAAGGAAATATTGAGGTTATGTTTTAAAAATTCAGAAGGTGTATAAGTAAGTTGGTTGCAGTATAATCTGTACCCTCTGTGCAATTGTAAGTAAATATATATACATATGTATATAAAAATTTATAGATTCTAAATACATACTAAGTATTGGTCAATTCACAAGATGTGCTATAATGTCGCATATTTCCCTAATTTTCCAAAATTTTCAAATAGTTTGAAAATTTTACAATGATATGATCATTGTTATTAAATTTTTTATTGAGGAATATTGTAACATTATGACAATACGATATAAGAGCGCAACTTATGCATTGACAATAAATATATATTATTTTCGCTATACGAGGAAGCATAGGGCCGTTAGGAAACTTAAGCCTTTAGCAAAGTAAAAATATAATATAATTTTTTTAAAAAAATCTTATTATTACTTTTTATATAAATAGTCTTTTACAATTTCTTTAATGTATCTTATATCTTTCCATCATAACTTAGTTCTCGTAGTAAGAATAAGTAAACATATTTATCTATACTCTCACTAGGTAAATCTATGATATATATTTAACAGATTGACAATAAAGCTAAACACTGACAATTTTTTTGGTTTTATTCCCGGTTTCAAAAAAAAAAAATTATTTTGTTATTGCCTTTCTAACACATAGAAACATCCATTTTAGACCCCATAAAGTATTTATTTTCTGAGTACTGGTTTCGTTTCAAAACGATCTTGCTATGTCCGTTTGTTAAAAGCACGATAGAGCTCGCACCGAAAAAGTTAGGGAGGTAAAATTTTGCCAGAATATTTCTTCTACACAATGTTTGTTTGGTATTAAAAATGGGCTAAGTCGGAATCTTGGGAAGAGAGTTATAGCTCGTAATGCCAGAGTAGGTCAAAAAACATGTCCTTCCAACATCGAATAAAATGCGACTGTGTCTAAACGCTTTGACGTAGAGCATTAAAATTTCGTTGGTAAAAATATTGCCCAAATCTATACATTACAAAAGGAGTTATAGATCAACATGTACGAAAATTTATACCGCACAGTGTCTTTTTCGGTATTTTTAAAATGTATTAAAACTGAAAAAATTAGATGAACGATTATGAAATTTAGCAAACATTGCTCTCTGATTAAAAGACTTACAAGAACAGATAATTAATGTGACACACCCACTTTAACGCCCACCTCCCATATAACGCTTTACCTCAAATTCATAGAATTTCTCCATTAGCAAAATTTTGAAGAATAAAGGACCCTTTATTTAAATATTAAAATTAGTTTTATCAGTAGAAACTACTTCGACACGCCTACTTCAACGCCCACTTCTTTCATAATTTACTGTTAATGAAATTTTAAAACTCGTAAAAACGACAGAATTAGATTTATGATGATGAAATTTTGCATATATAGCTTTCTGGTAAATTAAATTTTACAAATAAAGGGTGGTTAAATTTAAAGGGCCGATGTTGATTTTGAATAAAACATAAATTATTTAGGGAATTATTGACATTTCTTTTTATTATTGTGATAATATTGGTATGGTTCAATTATGTATGTATGGCCACCTCCATCCGATGGTCTAAAGTTTCAATGACAATGTTGATGTTCAATTCTTGGGCACGATGATGAGTCGAGGTTGACTGCTCTTTTGCCACAATATCGCGAAAAACAGCAATGTTTCCTATTCAACGAACTAAGAAGGCATTTATAGATGAGGTAGTTTGAAATTGAGCAATGTCAAATGAAATACAGAAAAAAACTTGTTTAGGTGGGGTTCACGTTCAACATCGGCCCTTAAAATTTAACCACCCTTTATATTAAATATGTATATGAATTACTTTACCTACTTTCTATGAATTTTTTTATTTAAGTTTGTTATGGCTTTAAAAAAAAATTTATTTAAATTTATTTAAAAACAAGTAAGATGCTATATTCGGCCGAATCTTATGTACCATTCACAACGTGTAGTCTTGCAATAACAATTGTTTGTATCACCATTCATCTCATATAAAATACGTACATACATGTAAAAAACATACCATTGTAAAATTATAATTGAGTTAACGTATGTATGTTTTTTAAAAAAATAAAAAAAAAATATAAAAAAAATATATTAAAAACAAAAAAAAATTACAAAAAAATAGTAAAAATATAAATAATATATAAAATAAAAAAAAAATTTCTTTTGGCTCAGCTGGGATTCGATGTCAGCTTTTCTCTAACCAGTATATAAGTATGTACGCTGTTGTTGTAATTGTGAAAAATAAACGAGGTGGTCGTGGTTTTTGCTCATACCTCAGAAAGTTATGGGGCGATTGTGCTGAATTTCAATAGCGATTCATTCCTGGATATTTCCAAGAGATTGATACCATACTCAGATCTGAGAAACATATAATTGCTTCTAAAAGTTGATTTCAACGAACACACGGACAGACGGTCAGGGCTTAATCAACTCCTCTATTTATAAGCTTTCAGAAAATATATACTTTATGGGGCCGGAAATGAAAATTGTAGAAATTACAAACGGAATGACAAAGCTTTATATACCCTTGTGCACCACTGGTGACATAATTTGTTAAAATTTTTAATCACAATAGTAGGGACGTTCATATTAGCGGAATTCACTCTTAGTAGCATTTTTGCAATTAGTGCAAATATGCACTAATTTTTTGCAACCAAGCGTGAGTGCATTTTTCATGTGTGTTGCAAACTTATGGCAACGAGCTGATTTTTTAGGTATTTAAGAAACAACAAATCTTTCCTTAAATTAATAAGTAAGATTCTGTGTTTTAATATTTTTCGAAAAGAAAATTAATTAATTTTAAATAAATTACAATACCTAAATCAACGGAAAAATATATTATCACAATTTTGTTTGATAAAAAATGCCATGTATGAAATTGAATTTGTGGAGATTTTAAATTCTAAGAGTAAAAAAATTTTGTATCTGTTGTTCAAATTTGTGTGACATTACTTTGCACTGATTTTTAGTTGGGCATATTTGCTCAAGTGATGCAAATTGCAATTCAATAGAATTTGTTTTTATAGTCGTGCACAAGTTAAATTGTTTGCTAGACTTGCACGGTCTGCACGACTTGCAAGGGTAGCTTGCATCAAAGAGTGAGTTCCGCTATTCATATTATCACATATTGAAGAAACTAAAGAAATTGTGTGATTACAGACAATATATAAAATTTGTGTTTCTCAATTTTTGTTTATTTTTATCATTACTAATTTCAACAAGTATAATTGTTATGTTCGTCTGTGCCGTATCTGAAAATACCCTTCACCATTGTGAACGTAGGTATAATAAGCACATCTTAGCTTAGCCTAGATCTCTGACGCAACATTTGATTATTAACTTTTTACATTACCTATATTCTACTAGTCAAGCCCAATATTGACCCTTTCGGTTGTTAATAAGCTAGAAAATATTAATTTCTTTTTGAAAGTAGAAGTAGTTGTAGTAGATGAAGACGAAGTGTTGAATAATAGCGTCATCAAAAGCGGTTACGTGTTTTACGAAGGGTCTTTAAAGAAAAAATGTCACCATTTTGAAAACTCAGGGTTGTTTGCCATCTATTTAACTATTAATGAATAATTAATATTTTTAATTTCCCGAAGTAGAAGTGTCTAATTGTTGGCTAGTCGAACCTTCTTCAAAAAACAGCATCAAGGGTTATCTCCAATTTTAATGAGGAAGCTTTAGATATAGTCAATAATGCCGAGTTCACGTTAAAATACAAATGGAGACGTGATGATTCATCTGGAGTGACTGCGAATGCTTTCACTAAGTTCAGTTCGAAACATTTAGATTAATAGCACGCCAGGATCAAAATTTTTATATAGATTAATACGTTTTGAGTTAGACTTGGTTCTTCTTATTATTTTACAGAAAATCCCAAAAGAAAAAAATTATTAAGCAAATTTTTAATAGAGCTAAACCTTAAAAAAAATTTTGTATGGTTTTTATTAGATGGTATGTTCTGATAACGTTACTGCGGTTCTTTTTATACTCCTTTTTCAACTTGGTTCACCTTTCGAAACCTCTAAAAGACGATTTCTTTCACTAGAACGACGTGCCTGTAAAGACTTGGCTATCAGATGTTTGATTAACTTAAGTGATTCATTCAGAGAGACTTTACCGATAGGATCAAAAGTTATTCGCAATGATTTTTATGTTGATGATTTATTAACTGGAGCGAAAAGCTACCAATGTATAACCAGGTCACTGAAATTTTAAGATCAGCCAGTTAAAACTTACTAAATTGTTTTCAAATCATCCAAAACTTTTAAGTTCGTTACAAAATGAAATATTGCTGCATATCTAATCCGTAGCTTTTAATTCTTGAAAAATAATTTTCAAGAATTAAAAGCTACGAAAATAAATATATAATCAATTTCTTAACGATTTTTCGATTCTATCGGGCTATTGTGCCCTATTGTTACAAAATTCAAAATATTACTACAAGAATTATGGATTCAGAAACTTGGCTGGGATGAATCAATACCAATAGGACTTAGTACGTTATCGGAAATATTCAAATTTACTCGAAATTGATTTAATTATATTCTCAAGATACGTGCATTCAACTTCTACAGTATAATACAAACTCATCGTTTTGCTGATGTCTTAATTCGGGTATGTGGTAGCTGAATCTGCATTAGAAGCACCGATTTGAATCAAATTAAATTGATACCACTTGCAGCAAATGCTAAAGTTGCTCTACTTAAGCCAAAATCTCTTCCAAAACTTGAGTTATGTGGTGCACCAACCAACTGGCTAAGTTGTGAAATCGAATTAAATATATAATAGGCTTTAAAATTAAAATTGTTTATTTCTGCATATGTAGATGCTAAAATAACTATGCATTGGATCAAAACCCATCCATCCCTACTTATAACTTTCGTTTCGAACCGCGTAGCTGAGATTCAAGAGTGATCGGACTTAGTTTTATGGCACCATGTGCCAATTAAACAAAATTCAGCTGATATCGTATTAAGAGTACATATATGAGGTCATAGAATTAAATTTTTATTTTTTTTTTATTTATTTATTTAAACAAAGAACCAAAGATTGTTGGAAACCAAGAAAAGTTATATATTTCTTGCAGTAGGGGATTCACAAAATTGCTTACTGGATCTGATAAAAAAATTTTCATCATATAACAAATTGTTGCCGCGTATGTTCTTTTGTACTCAGACTTGTGGACGTTATAAAAGGGGTATTCTGACTAGGCAAGTCTTGTGTTTATAGATAAAAGGGGTAAGGTCGGGTTAAGAGGAAGAAACTTGCTCATATTTGAGTACACACTTGCAAACAAACAAGAGTGCTATATTTGGCCTTGCCGAATCTTATTTACCCTTCACAACGTGTAGTCATGCAACAACAATTGCTTATATCACCATTTATCTCATATGAAATACGTACATACATATATATATAAAACATTCCATTGTCATATTATAAATTGAGTTTACTTATGTGTTTAAAAAAAAAAATTTAAATAAAACAATAAAAATATGTAAATAAACAAGTAAGAGCGCAATATTCGGCCGTGCCGAATCTTATATACCCTTCACACCGTGTAGTCATGCAATAACAGTAGTTTGTATCACCATTCCATATGATATACGTACAAACATATAAAAACCATACATATATAAAAACATCCACATTGTAAAATTATAAATTTACGCATGTATGTTAAAAAAAAAATAAAAAAAAATTAAAAAAAAAATTTTAAAAAAAAAAATTTAAAAAAAAAATTCAAAAAAAAAATTAAAAAAAAAAATTAAAAAAAATAATTTTTAAAAATAATTAAAATATATATAATAAATATGAAACAAAAAAAAAAAAAAATATTTAAAAAAAAAAATTAAAAAAAAAATAATAATAAAAATATAAATAATATATTAATTAAAAAATAAAAAAAAAATAAAAAAAAAATTAAAAAAAAAAATTAAAAAAAAAATAAAAAAAAATTTTTTTTGGCTCAGCTGGGATTCAATGCCACGTTTTCTCTAACCAGTATACACGTTTGTATGTATGTATGTTGTTGTTGTAATGTTGTTTTTGTGAAAAAAAAATCGAGGTGGTCGTGGGTTTTTGCTCATATCTCAGTTGTTAATGTACCGATGTTTCTGATTTTCAATACCGATCTACTCCCGAATATTTCTGATATTTTGATACCTCACCCGAGTCCAAGCAATGTCGGGGGTCTTCAAAAAGTTGATTTCAACATACACACGGACAGACGGACAGACTGACAGGGCTTAATCGACTCCCCTATTCATAAGCTTTCAGAAAATATATACTTTATGGGGTCGGAAATCAAAATTGTAGAAATTTCACACGGAATGACAAACCTATATATACCCTTTTTCACTGTGTGAAGGGTATAAAAATACAAAATTGGCTCACTCTAACTAGTTACCACGTTTGTATGAATGTGTTGTATGTTGTTGTTGTAAAAAAAACGAGGTAGTCGTGGTTTTTTGCTCATATCTCAGTTGTTTATGTACCGATGTTTCTGATTTTCAATACCGATCTATTCCTGAATATTTCTGATATCTTAATACCGGGTCCAGGCGATGTCATGGGGCTTTAGAAAGTTGATTTCAACAAAATGATAATTGTATAAATATCACACCGAATGACAAACCTATATATACCCTTTTTCACTGTGTGAAGGGTATAATAAGTTAAAGAAAACGAAACTTGGGCAAGTTAATTGCTTAGTCTGAACGTGAAAGCAAGTTCAAAAGAATATAAAAAAACTAACTTGCGCAAGAGTGTTGCCTAGTCAGAAAGGGGTCTAGTCGTTAAATATTTGAAGATCCCATGCCAAATGCAATTGAATTAATATGGTCGTTCAAGTTTTTTTGAGGAGATTTATAATTTGCAAAAATCTCTTATTTTGCCATCATTGAAACCATTTACTTATACGTTTATTAAAGAGGAACGAAAATTTTCACTTACAGGGGTAGGTGCATGACAACATAATGCAGAAGAGTGCAGAGCAGAGCTATAAATAAATAGCAGGTAATTTACCCACTAGTTGAGTGAGAGCAACTCGACCATTTTAAATTAAATCATGAATCATTTTACATTCATGAAAATAATTTTACTTATTTCTAGTTTAAAATAAAAAAAAAACCATTTGATAACATTCATTATTAATTTATTTAAACAACAGAAAACACTGCTGCCGTAGCTGTTATTTTCTTCTGTTTGTTTTTACTTTTAACTTTTCAAGTTTAAACAATTGTATGCGTTAAATAACCGCAATTAAGTAGTCACACTATGGTTACAATATGCACATTTTTGTTTGATGACAAATAATTTCGTTATCAAAAACAGCTATTTTGTTGTTTTTCGCTCGAAATTGTTTTGTTATCACACTACGCAAATAAATATTTAACACGTTTTGCCTAATATTTGCTGAGTGTGAGCGTACCTTAACTGGCATATTTTTTGAATTCGAGAATGGTTCTCTAGGCTCGTTTGTTATAATATTGAATCGAAAATAATAACAGTTACAGAAATACAAACCATTCAAGTTAAACGTAAACGACACCAACCTTTTTGTGCGATTGCAAAACTTACGTAACTGACATTATAAAATGTGAAATACACAGAATGTTAGCAACTGAGCAAAAAGGCAACAAATATTTACCTATGCAACTGTTAGTTGATTTAATCTAGAGATGAAACCGTAAATAACTTTGCACTCAGGAACATGAAGCTCAAAGTAAAAATATTACCACTTAATACACGCCCTTGTTTTTTGTTTGCTTACACACATGTACGCCCACGTAAAAATAATGAAAAATTTATCGTGATAAAAAAACTCGAAATCAATATATGCTCACAAAAAAACAAAATTAGCGAAATCATTTCTAAATTTTTGTTATCAAAAGTTATCAGAATATTTTATACAAACTTACTACATGTTTTATTTTTGTATTTAAAGATTTTCTAATTGTTCTAAAGGAATTCCGAATGAAAAATCATAATATTCCAATGCTTGGTTTGACAAGTACATACATACATAGATTTGAGTTTAATCACAGTAAAACTGAAAAGTTTAAAATGAATTTTTTTTTGCGAATAACTTTTATTTCAAAATTTACGTAAAATTATTATTTGACATTTTTTAAATAAGTGTTGAAAGTGAATGAGTAAAATAAATTAGAAAATATACTTCTCCTTTACGTTATTTTCGCCGTCACTTTTTCCAAAAACGGAACAAAATCTACAAAAGTGGGCGGGACCACGCCCATAAAAAATTAGTTATCAGTTTTAGCTACTTGCACTTGACCGATTTTTCTGAAACTTTGCACACATATCGAGCTGTCATGACTAAATAATTTCGTGATAAGAAAAGTGGGCGGGGCCACGCCCCTAAAAAAGTTTTAATTTTGAGGTACTTGCACTGGACAGATTTTTCTGAAACTTTGCACACATATTGAGCTGTCATGACTATATAATGTTTTGATTACAAAAGTGGGCAGGGCACGCCCATAAAAAAAAATTTATAATTTTGAGGTACTTGCACCAGACCGATTTTTCTGAAACTTTGCACACATATCGAGCTGTCATGACTAAATAATTTCGTGATTAGAAAAGGGGGCAGTGCCACGCCCATAAAAAAAGGCATAATTTTGAGGTACTTGCACTGGACCGATTATTCTGAAACTTTGCACACATATTGAGCTGTTATGACTTTACAATTTCGTGATAAGAAAAGTGGGCAGGGCCACGCCCATAAAAAATTAGTTATCAGTTTTAGCTACTTGCACTTGACCGATTTTTCTGAAACTTTGCACACATATCGAGCTGTCATGACTAAATAATTTCGTGATTAGAAAAGGGGGCAGTGCCACGCTATAAAAAAAGGCATCATTTTGAGGTACTTGCACTGGACCGATTATTCTGAAACTTTGCACACATATTGAGCTGTTATGACTTTACAATTTCGTGATTAGAAGAGTGGGCAATGCCACGCCCATAAAAAAAATTATAATTTTTAGCTTTTTGCACTTGATATTCAATTAAAATTCAGAATGCATTTCGATTCATTAATGGGCGTAGCAACGCGCGCCGGGTTTGGCTAGTCTATCTATATATATAAAGTGAAACTCTGTGTGTGTGTGTTAGCTATAGACTCTGAAACTGTAAAACCGATCGGGCTCAAACTTTGGTAAGTTGTTGTACACATACCAGGGAGTGTTTATGGGTGAAAAAAAATGGGCGGGGCCACGCCCATACAAAATTAGTGATCATTTTTAGCTACTTGCACTTGACCAATTTTTCTGAAACCTTGCACACATATTAAGCTGTCATGACTATATATTTTGGTGACTAGAAAAGTGGGCAGGGCCACGCCCATAAAAAAAAGTTATAATTTTGAGGTACCTGCACTGGACCGATTTTTCTGAAACCTTGCACACATATTGAGCTGTCATGAGTATATAATTTGGTGACTAGAAAAATGGGCAGGACCACGCCCATACAAATTTTTTACAATATTGAGGTACTTGCACTGGACCGATTTTTCTGAAACTTTGCACACATAATGAGCTGTCATGACTATATGATTTCGTGATTAGAAAAGTGGGCAGGGCCACGCCCATAAAAAAAGTTATAATTTTGAGGTACTTGCACTGGACCGATTTTTCTGAAACTTTGCACACATATTGAGCTGTCATGACTATACAGTTTCGTGAGTAGTTAAGTGGACAGTCCCACGCCCATAAAAAAAAGTTATAATTTTTAGCTTTTTGCCTTTGATATGCAATTTAAATTAAGAATGCATTTTTATTCATTAAGGGGAGTAGCAACGCGCGCCGGGCTTTTCTAATATTTAGTCGTTCAATGTACCACAACGCCCATCACGTAGTTTTACCCTTCTAGTGGTTCCATTTTCTAGAGTTAATTATTCAAATATGGACCCTTTAGTAAGAATGTGTAATAACTTCAACAAATATTTTAAATTAATAGATTTTTCTTTAACTTCAAATACAATTAAGAACAAAATAATTGTCTATTTAAATTCATAATTTTTATAAATATTATTGTTTTATTTCATATTGTTTTGAACGTTTAATTATAACTTTATGTACGTATATATTTTTTAATTGTCTGTAAGAATTTATTTCCACAGACAAATTTAATAACTAAATAAATAAATAAATGAGAGCTAGAGTCAGTAAGTAATAAAATTATATAATATATTTAAATATTTTAATACAATTGTATGTACATATGTATGTAAAATTTTGAATAATGTTTAAATGTATTTAAAATTTCTTTGGGATTGTATTATAATTTGAATACAAGTGGTACTATGCCAAATCTTATTATATTGCATTTTTACTTGGTCTGAATCCACTATGTAACATGTAGTTTTGAAAAAATTTTAAACATTACAAAAATTGATGTACAATTTTTGAATTTAAACTATTTTAACTTCTAGTAATAAAGCTAAACAAAAAATCATATCAAATTCTTTAAAATTTTGAAACAAACCAACCGGGCGACCAGGTTGGCAATTTTGGTCTGATTAGACCAAAGTCTACTGATGTAGACAAAAAAAATTAACGTAACTGTCTAAAAACGCTTCCATATGGCGAATTAAGGTAAAACGTAAATAAAAGTTGCATAACAGGCGGGCTATATTTTAATTTTCTTTTGTAATTTTGAAATTTGTATTATGTTTGCATATACATATGTATACCTTATATGTTGTAGCAGAAACGGACGACATTTCTTATGTATCATTCTATAGGCAAACACACCTATTGTTTAAAAATTGGGAAAATATTAAAAAAGAAAAAAAAGCTGAAAAAAAACAAAAATTGTTCTTTTCAAAAATTTTTCTAAAATTGCCTTACCCAAACACATTTATGTATGTTTAAGATGTGAAGTGAAATTAATCAAGTATTAGAGCAAATTAATAAATAATAAAAATTTAGAAAGGATTTAAAATCAATGTGCAATTTTTTTTTTGCATTTTGAAAAATCTGAATTTTTTAATTTTTGAATAATGCTGGAAGTAGGGTGAACATCCAAAGGACCTTAAAATTATACATATTTAAAATCGTTTCTTTAATGAAAAAGAATAAAGAAGTTTTTTTAACAAAATCTCGAAAATATCAAAAAAGAATTAATGGCAAAAATTTAAATTTTTTTAGAATTAAACATTTTCTAACACTAAAAAAAATAAAAATTTAAATTTCCCATTTAAAGATTTCTTCTTGAAAGATGCTTTCGAAATATTTGTAATTATTTTTTTTAATTGGATGAGTAATTCGAAAATTGAAACAAATTTTATCTCTAAAATATTACATTTATATGTATGTGCAATTATATATAAGTATACATTCATTAAAATTTTTAAAAATATTTTGTTTTTATTTTCTAAACTTTAGCTTAAATAATGATCAAGACAACTAAAACAAATAATTACGATAACATTAACCAAGTATCTAGTAACATGAATAAAGGTTCTACAATTTTAATTGATGGTCAAGTGACTCAAGATATTAGAAACGAGTGCAATGAAATTACTTGTAAACAAATTAATGTACTTAAATATGAAAGGGATTTAGTTGATCTCGAAGAGGAGGAGGAAGAAGAAGATGATGATGAAAATTGTACAAGTACAGATCAAGCTGAGGAAAATGGGAAAGATGACGAAGAGGAGGAGGAGCGAGACTTAACAAACCTTACTTGGCTAACTGAACTACGAAACCAGACTATGGGTTTTGTCAATATGACTTTGGATGAGGAAACCAAAAAGGACAACGAACTTAGGACAGCTTTAACCGAACAGATTTCAGTTCAACAGACCTCCTCTGAAAGCGAAATGCCCGTAAAATCATCTATAAATATATTGGCGCAACAAAATCAAAAAATGAATTTCCAAACTTCTCAACACACTTTAAATAAAACACGCCCTGTCAAAATATCTAATCAGCTAAAGAGACCATCACCAGCGGAACGATTTGAAATGTTTTTGAGTAAAATAAAAAGGTAAGAAAATATGTATGTAGTTACATTCCCTTAAATGAATTATGAGATAGACTAATTATATATATTTATATATATACTAAAGAATTAAGCAAATTGATATGAAATCACAATCCAATTTTTATAATTTTTAGTACATCCTGCTCTTCTTATACCCTTCACACAGTGAAAAAGGGTATATATAGGTTTGTCATTCCGTGTGAAATTTCTACAATTTTCATTTCCGACCCCATAAAGTATATATTTATGAAAGCCCTGTCAGTCTGACCGTCTGTCCGTGTGTATGTTGAAATCAACTTTTTGAAGCCCCCCGACATCGCTTGGACTCGGGTGAGGTATTTACATATCAGAAATATTCGGGAGTAGATCGGTGTTGAAAACCAGAAACATCGGTACATAAACAACTGAGATATGAGCAAAAACCCACGACCACCTCGATTTTTTTTTCACAAAAACAACATTACAACAACAACATACATACATACAAACGTGTATACTGGTTAGAGAAAACGTGGCATCGAATCCCAGCTGAGGCAAAAAAAAATTTTTTTATTTTATTTATATTTTTTTTTTAATTTTTTTTTTTATTTTTTTTTCATTTTTTATTTAATGTATTATTTATATTTTTATTATTTTTTTTTAATTTTTTTTTTAAATATTTTTTTTGTTTTATATTTATTATATATATTTTAATTATTTAAAAAAAAAATTTTTTTTTTAATTATTTTTTTTTATTTTTTTTAACGTAAATTTATAATTTTACAATGGGATGTTTTTATATATGTATGTTTTTTATATGTATGTACGTATATCATATGGAATGGTGATACAAACTACTGTTATTGCATGATTACACGTTGTGAAGGGTATATAAGATTCGGCACGGCCGAATATAGCGCTTTTACTTGTTTAAATAATAACCAAGTTTAGTTACTTTGAAATTTTTTAATTTAACCTAAAAAATACAATGTTTATATGTATGTGTGCATAGTAAACACAAATTTAATAAAAGTTTTTGACAAATTTACTTTGTCTATAGGTCTGTCTGCATACTTTTCCAGTAGCAAATACTCAGTAAATTTTTTTGGGAGAGTAAGACCCATTTTACTCTGTCGGCTAAAAATATATCAAAAAGTACGCAGACAGTATCCAGTAAAATCTTGCAAGAAAACAGCTGATCGGTGTCTAGACAATTGAAATAACAAAGCAAAAGAATTTTTAGTATACATATGTATGTGTACGCAAAAGTGAATTCTCGCGGTTAATTAAAAAAATATTTTTTAAAGTGAAGCCTAAAGAGTATTGTAAATTAAAAAAACTTGTTTATTATATTGTTATTAATTTGGTAAGTTAAATTTCTTCTTAGTTTTTAGTTTTATTTGTCGGGTTTGTTATAAAACTTCTTTTGCTTACATTGCCCAACATAGTACAAGATTAACAATGGAGAAAAATAATTTGGAAGTGAAATGCTCGCCAGGAACGTTTAAAAGGGTTGAAGATGGTAAGTGTAATGAAATTGCAACTTAAATATTTGAAAATATATTTTATGCTTACAGATGAAGAATATAGACAAGTTCTGGCAGGCCAAGTGGCGGGCATGAATGAGTACAACGAAATAATACTCTCACCAAACGATGGCATAGAGATGGATGCTAAAACAATAGTTTGGCTGGATGCATCCACCAAATTGTTAATTAGTTTGGTAAAGGAGATGCGTCCAAATTTTAGGTTATGTGTATATCAGTCGTGACACCTACCTATAGCCTTAGGGCCGTATTGATAAAAAATATTTTAGGTTTATTAAAGGCTTACTTGACAAATTTCTCTACAACATCTGCCTTTAATAAACCTAAAATATTTTTTGTGAATACCGCCCTTAGGTAATAAACATTTATCGGCGAAAAATTTACTTGAGATTTCCTTTTTTTGTTCGCTTGGCCACCGTATGACTTCCGGACTAAGGGAATTTAGAAACATTGACACCCTTTCTATTATTGCACCTACTGCAAATAGATTCACGTCAAAGTGATCTGATACATCTTTAAAGCTGCATGCCTCGTGCCCAGCAAACCACAAAAATACCAACATGTGAGCACTTTCGGATAGCCTTTTGTCGCAACGCATTTTTTTAAACATTTCCCAGTTTGAAACCGAACGCATAGGTCTTCAAACAGTTGCCTCGATATCCAGAAAATTCTTCGAAATTACTGTTCGCTGTAATTGGGCACTATTTCTTCCATACACAGCTTTACACAATTTTTTTCTTTTGGCTTCATAAGAAAAGGCTTTAGAGGGGAATATATATCATCTTCTTCACTCTCGGACGACGAAGTATCCAGCACCATCATTGCAGTAACTATTGTGTGCTTCCTCATGTCACTGTTTCCACGAAAGATTCTAGCATCGAAAATAAAGTACTGTTATCAATACTTTGATTAAACTAACATATTTATAACACAATTCCAAATACTCGCCTCTTCAATTGCAAAGTTTGTCGTACAAAGTTCTGCTGTTTTTATTAGTTCTGCCATCTCCAATCCACTAACATCACGGTCGCACTGTATATTTGGACGTTTCTAGCATATGTTTATTATAAATTTTTATAAACGTTAAAAATCAACACAATTATAATTACTTACCTCTGCTAGTGTTAAATTTCAAGTTTTATTTTCGTTTCACAAAAATTATTTCATAATTAGTGATAAAAAACAGCTAGTTGCAAAATCTTGTTAACAGAAATTTATACAGCAACATTTTGCAAGTTCTTTATCTTCCAACTGTCAAAAAATTTTCTTTTTGACTCTCTCCCTGAAAGAGATTTGCAGCACGCAAACAATATTTTGCAAGATTTTGTAACATTTTATGATTTATGATTTAAAAAAAGATAATAATTGATTTTTTTTATGAAAAAAATACAAGGAAGAGTATTATATTCAGACGTGCAGAATCTGATTATACCTCTCACCATCATTTGCGTAGCCTTGATTTCAGATTTAATGCTATACAATATTTTGATTTATTATTTCTGACGCCATCATTAATTCTTAAGTTAAGTTTATTTTGCTAGTCAAGTCATTTTATACTACACGTCTAATATTAAAAGGGGCCACATCTGCCTTGCGATCCTGCTTGTTCCCAGATTCAGTCAACCAGCAATATCAAGAAAGAATTCAAAAATTCAGCTTTTTATAGCCTTCAACGGAACTGCGACCGAATTCTCATTGGAAATATTCAAACCAAATGCTATTTTAGCTAGTTCGTCTGCCCGTTCATTACCAAAGTATTCCCTAGTGCAATGACAGACAGTTGCCGTAGTGTAGACAATTCTTCCTTACACTGACTGACTGATAGACGCGTGGTAGTGCATGACTTAAGTAATAGAAGTGCTGCCTGACTCTCGACAAAAATAATATTCTCACGAAAATTTCTGTTTCGAAGCCTCTAGAACTGCAATATTTCAGCCTGAAATACACTGCAATCATTTGGTAGACTAAAATAAGCCTCAATTCCCAGTTTATCTGAGTATACACCGGATCCCACTTCACAGTCCAGTTTAAAGTCGTCTGTAAAAACTCTGGCGTCATAACCCTCTTCGAGGTTACCCGTACACCACTAACTCCTCGAGGGAATTATTAGATAACACTGTCCTGAGGTGTATATATTGCTACCAAGATTCGCCATAACTATTCTTGAGTTCAACATGGATACTATCCAGTTATTGATGTACTTTTTAACGTCTAGATTACTAAAGGCACGTTGAATTTTAAGACTGGTCACGTTATTAAAGGCACCTTCTATATCTAAGATGGTTGCCATAGCATATTGTCTATATTTGATGGATCTCTCTATCGTGCTCACAACTTTATGATCACGTAGAGCTGACTATTTGACAGATGAGTGCTGCCCTTTACGGTTTTTTTTAATGTAGTATATATTTTGAAAATTTTTATTATCTTAAAGGAACAATTAATGGCATTAACTGTTTAAAAATGATGTTATGTAAATCTATGTCGGCAGCCGCCCGAAGGCATAGCTCACTTGGGTTCTCCGTGGATCCCGTTGTGATACCGTAGGCACCAACGCCCGTTCGTCTATGTCGTCTGGCCGTCGTTCTCCAGCCATCCTGTTCTGTTTATAAAGGTGTGGATCTTTCCCAGATCAACTGCGGAAAGACAAGTTTTACTCTCAAGTATTCGCTGACCTAGAATCCGGTGTCTCAGGTCCCCGAATGCAGGACAATTACAAAGAAGATGTTCAGTCATCTCCTCCTCTTCCTCGTTATCGCTACTTCTGCAGAAGTCGTTGTAAGGGATAGTTAACCTTTTCGCATGTGTACCTATAGGCCAGTGTATGAATATCAGGACTAATATGGGCTTACAAAGCGTAAATTTTAGCTGAATTATACCTGAAGACATACATACATACATATCCCCAGAGGAAATTGTCTAAAGGCTTCTAAGCTATCCAACAAACGGATAGGCGGACAGTGATCAATGGACTTCCCTAATCATAAGCTCTCAGAAGATATATTCATAATGGGATCGGAAATTAATATTGCAGAAATTACAAAACAGCACCACAAGTGAAGATATAACAAGATGTATAACAATATAGGTACGGTCACACTAGAGGAATATTTGCATCAAACATTTTTGCCCGTATTTTTCTACATTTTGTTTATATCGAAACAGTGTTATTTTATGGTCACATTAGGCGCATTTTTTTGCATTTTCACAGAGAGTATAATGCAATGTTCACACGGTAATATGAACCACTATGTTCGCCCTCTAAATTACAATTGTAAACCCTAGTTCTTTCATTTTGCAATATTTGAATTTCAACTGTTTAACTGTTGAATAAATTTTTATTATTTTAAAAGTTCGAAATGTCAAAAAATGCACAAAACTTTTAAAGAAATTAAAAAATAAACGAGAAAATGTAAAGAAAACATTGGCACAAAAATTGTAATTAAAATGGTAAGTACAATTAATATCCGTTACTAACAGCAAAAGATAATAATTTGCCGCTGAAAAAAGCAAATAATGTGGACTTCAATTGTAGTCATATATATGATTATTAAATGACACCTTGATTAAACATAATAATGATAAATGGTAACCATTATATGTTTTAACTCCAATCATACAATTCATTTATAGTATGATGCTCTAAGATTATGGTTACCACAACCATGTTTTTTCTTTGCGTGTAGTCACCTAAATGTAAAAATCATCATTATTTTAAATTAAAAAAAATAAAACAATAAATAATTACGAGTTTTTGTACTTGATCTTATAGCTGAATATATTATATATAAAAGGAATCCTTTAATCATTTATTTATTTCAGTCTATGGATTAAAAAAACTATATGTATATGGGCTAATCCGAAAATTTTTAAACCAAAGACAGAAATTTAAAGTTGCCCAAAATCCAAATTTTTGTTAATGGAATAATAGGATACATATGGGGGGGTGCTTTAATACCATGTGAGATAAGGCCATGATGGCTTTATTGCTCAATTGAATGGGAGATAAAGCCATAATGGCCTTATTGCCCAATCATTGAGAGGTAAGGCCATATTTAAAATTTTGCGAAATGAGAGATAAAGCCATATTTTTTTTTCGCAAATGAGAGATAAAGCCATATTTTTTCAGAATATTGTTATAATTATTTTTATAATTAATTAATTTTTATTCTTGTGACGCACGCAGGAAAACTTTATTCAGCGAAGCCACCTGCCGCGTCCAATTGGAGGAGAAAACCCTTAAGTACGGCCGCCACGCGGAAAAACTTTAGTATGGGAGGCCAGATTTCAATACTTAACTTTACTGTTTCCGGAACAAGACATTTTTATATTCTTGTGACGCACGCAGAAAACTTTATTCAGCGAAGCCACCTGCCGCGTCCAACTGGAGGAGAAAACCCGTAAGCACGGCCGCAGGCCGCAACGCAGAAAACCTTTAGTATGCGAAGCCAGATTCCAATAATAATAACATTCTGTAAAAAAAATGTCTTCTCGGAGACACTAAAGTTAAGCATTGTAATCTGGCCTCGTATACTAATGTTTTTCTGCGTTGCGGCCTGCGGCCGTGCTTACGGGTTTTCTCCTCCAGTTGGACGCGACAGGTGGCTTCGCTGAATAAAGTTTTCCTGCGTGCGTCACAAAAATATAAAAATGTCTTTTCCCGGAAACAGTAAAGTTAAGTATTGAAATCTAACCTCGCATACTAAAGTTTTTCCGCATGACGGCCTGCGGCCGTACTTAAGGGTTTTCTCCTCCAGTTGGACGCGGCAGGTGGCTTCGCTGAATAAAGTTTTCCTGCGTGCGTTACAAGAATAAAAATTATTTAATTATAAAAATAATAAGAAAAGTATTATTAAATGTAAAATACAAAAAAGTTCTTCAAAACTGATATGAGAGATAAAGCCATTTTCTAATATTGCTAATGTGAGATAAGGCCATGATGGCTTTACCTCCCATTCAAATTAAAAAAAAATAAAATAGGTTTTATTTCTCTATTGAATGAGAGATAAAGCCATCATGGCCTTATCTCACATGGTATTAAAGCACCCCCCCGATACATATTCAAGCTCGAAAATATATAAGCAATACGGTTTTACAGTGGTTTGTTTGGCCTTGTCAGATGCTAACCTTAACGTACCTCTTGCTTTCATTTATTTTTGTAAAAAAAGGGTATTTTTAATGGTCAAAAAAGTGAGCAAAACAGTCGTTTCAGTATTTAGCGTTTAGCAAAACTTTAATTTGCTTAATTTTCTTTTATTTGCGATACAAATCATATTTGTAAGTTATCTAATATATATTAACAATTTGAACTAAAATGTGTACATTGTGTGTAACGTCCGTAATGGAAAATAGGGTTTTTTAAGTTTTACAGAATGAATTTTAATAATTTTGTTTTCCAAACTAGCTTTATAAGCAGAGTTTTATATGTACTTTAATCTGATGAAAAAAAAGAAATACCTTTATTACACTTTTTTTTTTGAAATATAAATGACAAAGTGTGTAACGTCCGTAACGGCATGAAAATACCCAAAATTTTTTTTAATATTATGAGGTTGAAGTAAGTGTTTATAATGGATTTTCATCTGCTGAATCTGAATCTGGGTTTAAAATTGCCCTAGGTTGCCGAGAATCCGAAAAACTTCACCTCAAAGTAACAAAAAGTGTGTTTAAATAACATGCGATCCCCCAATCTGCAACTTAAATTGAGATGAATTTCAAATTCTTCTGAAACCTTAAATAATTCCTAAAAATCAATAATTAGTAAGCAATAACCATGTTGTAAACCGCAACCCCCATGTCCCTCTTCAAATATTTGGCGGTACGCCCATGCATGCAATGTTTAAGTACTGGAATTTTTTTGCTACTTTGCATGGAAAAGGAGCGGTGGACGGTGTTGGCGCTATTGTTAAGCAAAAAGTTTGGAAACTAGTAAAAGCCCAAACTCTCATCTTAAAAAACGCTCGAGATTTTTACAAATTAGCAAAAAAAAATATAAATGGCGTTTTCCTAATTTACGTTGATAAAAATTATGTCAAAACTATATCTGACGAAATATCAAAAACATGGATAAATATAAAAAATATCCAGCTCTTAAATCATATCATTATTTTTCGGGCTTTTCCAATGACAATATGTACTATAAAAGTAGCTCGAACAGCTGGGTCTTTTAAGCATAAGATACAATGTTAAACAGTTAAATAAACAAATAAATAAATTAATATAAGCTCATATAAGAGTAATGAAATATTCTATAATTTTTTTGTAACTAATAAATTAATAATTACAAGGTTAAAACGATTTTTAAATACATGAATGTTTTTTATATACACAATTTGGTTTAATGGAAAAAGTGTAACGTCTGTAACGTAACGTCCGTAACAGACAAATATTAAGATTTTTGTTTAACGGGACTACTTAGACTTCTTTTCTAAGCAGGATTGATATCGTCATATATTCCAATTAATTTTTTATATATGGAATTTTTTTGTTTATTATGCAAAATTAGCTAAAAAAATGTGCAAATGCACATAAGCCTCAAAATCGACTTCCATTTTTTGTAACGTCCGTAACGGAACTTTAAGCTAGCATAACTTTTTTCAAAAACAGTTAACCTTTAAGCTTAAAACAAGTTTTAAAGTACTCGCAAAGAACTGCATTTTGCAAAAAATTTCATGAAAATAATTCAACGTGAACGCCAGCCGTGTCAATCTTAACAAGCAAATTTGCGTGCGAATGTAACGTCCGTAACGCAGGATTAGCCCATATGTTGATAAAGTTTATTGAACTCGGTACAAATCCTTAAAAACGGATCGAAGTATCATAATTCGTTCTGATAGCGGACAAAATTGACGTTGAGAACGAGATGGTACATTAAAAACGATATTCGAAAGGAAATCAGAACATATACATCCTTTTATTAAGTTTAGAAGAAACGTAACAGCAGTAAGCATTATTCTTCACCCTTTTAGAGTTGGCAGCTTCACTACTGCAAGTGTACTAGTATAAGATGGTAGGTTTAATGAATTCCACTGTAAGCCACGAAGAAAAAATAACAGGAACTGTTTTTGCACAGATTCAATGCTATTAGTCAGCATACATTATAACATTTGAGAATTTAATAGTATTTGGTAGATAATTAATAAATTAGGAAAACAGCAATAGACCAAGATGACTTCCCTGCAGAACACCAGAAACAACATCTATTGGTTTAGAGATAATAATAATAAAGATCAAGTTTTTTTTATTAGAAGTTTATGGTTAACTTATCAAAGGCTTTGCTAAGGTCAGTCTAAATTACAATCACTTGCTTTTGTTCAATAAAACCACGATTTACAAGCGTAGTAAACTGCAGATGTCTCTAGCATCTCCAAGGTGGCTGTAAATGGCACACCGCAAGGTGGCGTACTTTCTCCACTACTATGGAACATCAACATTAATATCCTGCTTAGGGCCATGGAGAATACATCCTGCATGACTGTTGCTTATGCGGATGATGTGGCTGTAGCAGCTACGGGCAAAAATCCTGGACTACTCTCGGAGCTCTTGGAATCTGCGCTAACGTTGATACTTAGATGGTGCCAGGGATGTGGGCTGGGACTCAATCCTGCCAAAACGGAACTGGTACTGTTCACAAGGAGGTACAAAATACCAACCTTTGCTACGCCTAGGATAGACGGAATGGCACTAGCGCTATCCGATAATGCCAAATATTTGGGTCTCGTATTGGACAGCAAACTAAACGGGAACCTGAACACAAAATCCAGGACCACTAAAACGGCAACTGTATTATACTGCTGCAAGAGAGCAATTGGCCTTAATTGGGGTATTAACCCCAGGAACTTATACTGGCTATACGATTCTGTCGTCAGACCAATTCTTTATTACGGAGCGGCAGTCTGGTGGGTGGCGCTGGAGAAGAGAATCCACCAGGACAGTTTCGGACGTATTATGAGAATGGCTGCGATTATGATAACAGGTGCTCTTAGGACCACACCATCATGGCCACTAGACATCATGGCTAGGCAGATGGCTGCGGACACCGCACTGAGGCTGAATGCCACAAGGGCATGGAAGTATATTAATTATGGACATGCAAGAATTTTGGGTATGATCAATACTGCTTCTCCTATTGATTACAAGGTACCTGAACCAGCATTCGATCCGGGTTTCGTGACAAATATACCGGATAGATCTGAATACGACAACGGCCTCCGACCTCCGGAGAATGCCATCCAGATATTACTGACGGATCGAAATCACATGCTGGAGCAGGATGTGGTATCTTTTCGATCCAGTTGGGTTTGGAATTGTCCCTTAGGCTACCGGATTACTGTAGCGCGATACAGGCCGAACTAATGGCTATTAGGACAACCGCGGAACAGATTCAGTATAATAAAATATCGGGCAGGGATATTTATATATTTACTGACAGCAAGGCGGCTATTAGGTCCCTTGAGAGTGTGTACAGCACATCGAAAATTGCGTAGGAATGCCGGGTGTCCCTTGAGGAGATAGCGAGACATTCGACGGTTACCCTTGTGTGAGTTCCAGGACATGGGGATATTGATGGTAATAATAGAGCTGATGCACTTGCAAAAGCCGGTACCACCTTAGATTCGGTTGAATCCAGTTATGCTTTGGGTATTCCCTTATCGAAGGGTAAGCAGCTAATCTCGCATCAATTCTATTTGGATGCCAAGGAAAGATGGGTGAGAGAACCCACTTGTTTGGAAACCAGAAAGATCTGGCCTGACATGGATGTGCATAGGACGCAATATGCAGTGAGTATGCCCCGAATCCACCTTAGGAACCTCATAGCGGTCATTACCGGACACTGGCTTATAGGTACACATGCGAAAAGGCTGAATATCCCTTAAAACGACTTCTGCAGAAGTTGCGATAACGAGGAAGAGGAGGAGACGACTGAACATCTTCTCTGCAATTGTCCTGCATTCGGGGACCTGAGACGTCAGATTATGGGTCAACGAATACTTGTAAGTAAAACTTGTCTTTCCGCAGTTGAACTGGGAAAGATCCATACCTTCGTAAACAGGACAGGATGCCTGAGGAACGACGGCCAGAGGACATAGACAAACGGGCGATGGTGCCTACGGTATCACAACGGCACCCTCGGAGGACCCAAGTGAGCTATGCCTTCGGGCGGCTGCCGGATCTAACCTAACCTAAACTGCAACAGATTTGTAACAGTCGAACAACCCTTCCGAAAACCATGTTGTCGTGCATCTCCTTATTTACCATGACTTAGACTTTACTTTGAACTATTATACTTTTTAATTCATAAATGTGTGCCTAATATTCCTCAAATTTTAGGCCGTCACACTTCCTCCTTTCTCTCCGGAAGGCACGCCCCTACCACTCTTTCGTTCTTTCGCCCTACAACCCGTTTGATATACAATTTCGTCCTTTCGCCACTGCTGAATTAATTACTGACTGGATTTCGTCGGTTAGCTGGTCTTAAGCGCCTTCGGCCTCGTCCTGAAGAGCCTTATGTATCAGTAGTTCTATACTGCCCAGACTTATGTCCCCAAGTGAGATGGTATCATCCTGAATCCCACTAAGCCTCAGATCCTCTGCGTCGTCGGGTAGCAAGGCATCTTTCTCTACTTTTCGCGCAGTTTTTCCGTTCATAATGGCCAGTCGTTTCGGTGACACCGGGAACTCTACCAGGGGGTCATCTTCCTCTGCCTTACTGTCCGTCACATCGCCCAGATTGGTTAACCCCTATCAATCTAGCCACAATTCGTATCCATAGCTTTTTTTCGGATTGTGTCACATCCGTCGCCTGTGAGCTAGATATATGCTATTAGGTATCATACCTCTCACCCTCCGGCTTTGTCCGCAAGCTTGGCTCCGACTCTTGGGAAAGTACGCACTCATTGCTGAAATTAAGTCCATCCCCCAACGATTTCATTTACTACTCTATTTCTAATTCAATGTTAAATTTATTTCTGTTCTACTATTACGAACAATAATATTATTATTACTTTTTAATTATCTTCATGATTAATATTACTTCTATCCGTATTGATTACTTTTATTCACAATGTTTTTTAATATTGTTATTATTATATTTATATTATTATTATTATATTATAATCATCATTATTATTTTTATAATTATTGTTATTATTTTTCTTATTATTATAATTGTTATTATTTTTATTATTATTATTATTATTATTATTATTATTATTATTATTATTATTATTGTTATTATTCTTAATTTTATTATTATTGACACGCACACGACTTTTTCTCTTACCCAACACTCACAATTTAACAAACGGGATTTTATTTTATTCTGCCAAGCTAAACACACATTTTGTTATTGTACTTACTATGTCTGTGATTTGTTGTTGAAATATTTTCTCTTTGTTATTGGTGCGTTGTTTGTTTTTTTTTCTTGATTTTGTTTATTTAACTTTATCCCGCACAACAACTTATCTCTATCACTGTTTATCATCATCAAACGAGCTCCCCTATCTTTGGGTTCCACTTTTGCCGGCGTAAATTGTAGTAGCCAGCCCGATCTTTTGCAGGTTTCTCCAGGTTTTTCCCCACCAGCCCGATAATTTGTTTCAACAAGTCCGATTTTTTTTGAGGATGTTGATTAGTGGTACCTGTTCCTAATGTCACCTCATTATATAAAGCGTTTTGCACAAGGTTCTTCTGCAATACATGATAACATATGTATGTCCCGCAGGTTGTTGCTGATTTGGCTTGTACTGTTGGGAGACCTGTCAACTTCATACGTACATTCTAATGTCTCTAAACATTCCAGGCCAAGAGTATTTATTGTTTATGCGTGTCACTGTAACCTTATTTCCGCGTGTACTGCTATTGTTGCATTATGATTTTCTTCTAAGACCATTTTCCTCTGGTCAACTGAGACACATAACTTCAATGCCGTACAG
The DNA here is from genome assembly GCA_941918925.1 of Phyto melanocephala. Lineage (NCBI taxonomy): Eukaryota > Metazoa > Arthropoda > Insecta > Diptera > Rhinophoridae > Phyto > Phyto melanocephala. The sequence continues at coordinate 18,535,198 of OW799238.1, forward strand.
TCCTTACCCTCGTCTACTGTTGGAATTTTGCGATATAGGTTTTCACTTAAAACCGTAAAATCGGGGAATTTTTTTGGTTGTTTTGACACGTCGGCAAGATTTTGCTGTAACCATCTGCACTCCCCCTGGGGATTTATATTTTCTTTAATCTTGACTTTTCTCCATGAATAAGTAAATATAAAACCCCTTCAAGGAAGCACAGCTGAAGTGCTATGGGACGCCTCCACAGGTTGCGGATAGTGGACAACCCTACCATGCAGTGTGTAGGGTAACTGTGAATTGAATAAGCAGTGGCGGACAGTTCAGCGGAATGGAGAAGAGGGTCTCAGGTGGACACGCCTGGCAATGTGTATCTTTAAATCCTGAGTGCCGTAGAGGCTCCATTCGACATGGCGAAATATTGGCGCCATTTAATAACCAATGCCAAACTTTTTGTTTTTAAGGTCCCTAGCCTTCAAGTAGGTTGAGCTGCGGGCTAATAACCCTCTCTCGTAAAAAATATCTTATTACTGAAACGTCTACAAATAATTCAACACGATCCCCCACCATGATAACGAAATTTGGCTTTAAACAACGGATAATGATTGGAACTTGGAACATACGAACTCTCTCCGATCCATCAAGACTTGAACAAGTTTGTAATGAAATGAAGAACTACAAAATAGAAATTCTCGGCCTAAGTGAAGTTAGATGGATAAACAACGGTTCCACGCGTACGTTAAATGGCAATACCTTTATCTACTCTGGTAACTCCGAGAAACATATCAACGGTGTTGGCTTAGTACTCTCCCCAAGGGCAAATAAAGCCCTCATAAACTATGCAGCTGTATCTGATCGTATCATCTATGCTCGTTTTAACTCAAAATTTCGCAAAATCTCCGTGACCCAGTGCTACGCCCCGACAGAACCAGCCGACGATGATGCTAAAGATAACTTTTATAGCCAACTTGAAGCTGTGCTACAGACGATACCGGGTGGTGACTTAAAAATTTTGCTCGGCGACTTTAATGCCAAGGTAGGATGTGATAACGTAAACCTACAGGCAGTTATGGGATCTCAAGGACTGGGAGATACCCGTAATGAAAACGGCGAAAGACTCGTGGACTTGTGCGCTCGCCACCGTTTATTTATTGGTGGTACGAAATTTATTCACAAAAACATACACAAGTATACCTGGGAATCCCCTGATGGCTTCACGCGCAACCAGATTGATCATATAATGGTCAGCAAGCTATTTCTTGGCTGCCTGTTAGATGTAAAATCAAGACGGGGTGCAGATATAGACAGTGACCACAAGCTCTTGGTAGGCACGTTTAAACTTCGTCCAGCGGCAATCAACACACAAAAGGGTGCGGTTAAATACAACACGTCTCGTCTTCGAAATCCGGAAGTGGCCGATCGTTACTGTTCTACTCTCTCTGATGCACTCCGTTTAAATAACAGGGAGATGCATTCATGGACAACCATAGCTAATAGCTGCAGTGAAACCGCTAAAGCAATCCTTGGTGTTAGAAGGAAGAATCATAAACCCTGGATAAGCGAAGAGTCATGGGACGAAATTGCAAATCGTAAGCGCCTGAACAATATCGTAACTAGATCCAAGACACCGGATGCTAAACTTGTGGCCAAGAGAAACTACCGGGATTGCGCAAAAGCTGTTAAGTCCCTAGTTCGGGCTGATAGAGAACGCCACTACAACAGCATAGCCGAGGAAGCTGAACAAGCAGCCAACATAGGCAACATGCGCGGTGTTTACAATGCTATAAAACATCTTGGAAGCAAGAATATAAAAAACACCTCAATGCTTAAAGATCAGCATGGTCGTGATCTCACAACACCTGAAGAGAAGTTGCAACGTTGGCAGGAATTTTTCAGTTCCGGGAGCTCTCAAAATAACACTTTTGATTTTGATATTAGCAGCTGTCCCTGGCTTTCTCGAAGACGTAACCCATGTAGAGAAATATTAACATCTCCACCAACACCCCACGAAATTCTCTCAATTCTACTCAAGCTGAAAGATTCTAAGGCCGCCGGTCCCGACTCAGTGCAAGCTGAGCTACTTAGATATGGTGCTACCCCTGTTGCAGAAGCTCTCACGCCAACTCTACAGGCTGCATGGATAAGTAATCGAATACCAGATAGCTGGAAAACTGGTGTAATCGTTACCATCCCAAAAAAAGGTGACCTTAGCCATTGTAAAAACTGGCGAGGGATAACATTACTAAACGTCATCAACAAGGTAATGGCTCTACTCCTATTACAAAGAATGTCACCAGTCATTGAACCACTTCTGCGCCAAGAGCAAGCCGGTTTCAGGCCAGGAAGATCATGTGCAGACCATATTAACACCCTCAGAATTATTATTGAACAGTCGCAAGAATACAACAGCCATTTGTATATGCTGTTTGTTGATTTTGAACGTGCCTTTGACACCGTATACAGGCCAGCTATATGGGCAGCGCTGAGGAGCAAAGGTGTTCCCAATAAGATAATTGAACTCATTCGCGAGCTATATAATGGTGCTGAATGTAGAGTAAGATTTGAAGGACAAGAGAGCCAATCGTTTTTATACAACGCAGGAGTAAGACAGGGTTGCGTACTGTCTCCCACATTATTCCTTATCCTACTAGATGGAGTAATGGAACAAACAAATACCGAGGCCCCTAACGGTATACGATGGAACTTACACGAACGTTTAAACGATATCGACTATGCTGATGATATTTGTTTAATGGCTCACCGATTCGATGATATAGAACAAAAGCTCATATGCCTTGATAGGAATGCCAGAAAAGTTGGTCTCAAGATAAACGTCAATAAAACGAAACTTATGCGGGTTGGTACCAACAACTCAAATCCTCTCTCAATTAATGGATCCGTAATTGAAGATGTTGACTCTTTCTGCTATTTAGGAAGCCGTATTACCAAAGACGGTGGCTCCGGTGTAGATATAGTAGACCGCATCAACAAAGCTAGAGTCGCATTCCACTCTCTGCACAAAGTCTGGCGTGCCAACAACATTTCCCAAGCCACAAAGCTTAGAATCTTTAACTGCAGCGTAAAATCTGTCCTTCTCTATGGTTGCACCACCTGGAGCACAACGCAAACCACCAAAAGGAAATTGCAAACTTTTGTTAACCGCTGCCTTAGACAAATCCTTCGGATCTTCTGGCCCTGCTGGGTAACAAATGAGCAGCTTTTATGTATGGCAAAGTGTGTACCAATCGAGACTGAGGTTAAACGTCGCAAATGGTCTTGGATAGGTCATATACTACGAAGACCAAGTAACGAAATCACACGAGTTGCACTTGAATGGAACCCTCAGGGTCATCGTCTACCAGGTCGTCCCCGAAATACCTGGGTAAGAATGATTAAAAGAGAAGTCGAAAGCTGCAACAAATCATGGAACCAAATCAAGTCTTTAGCCGCCGATCGTATAAAGTGGAGAGAATTTACAGACGCCCTATGTTCAACATGAACTTTTATATAATTTGAAGATATTTATAATGTCAATTAATTTATATAAATAAAAGGAAATATATATATATCTGCACTCTACTAGACTCGGCTGTACGTTTTGGAACTCCTCAAACGGATTACGTGATAAGGCATCGGCCACCACCTTTAACTTACCTCGTCGATATTGAACATCAAAACTGTGTTTTTGGAGTTCAAGTGCCCACCTAGCTATGCGACCTGAAGGACTCTTTGTTGCATTAAGCCATTTGAGAGCAAGGTGATCGGTCACTACTATAAATTGATAGCCTTCGAGGTATGGCCTTAGCTTTCTTATTGCCAAGTACTCCTTCTCGGTGGCCGAATAATTAATTTCAGCCGGATTTAGTTGTCACCTTTTTCTGGCCTTCAATTTCCTGCGTTAAAACTGCTCCTATGCCATAATCACATGCATCTGTCTAAAGCGTAAACTTTTTCGAAAAATCTGGGCAGGTCAGTTCTTCTTTTTTAATAGACTGGTTGACGGATGAACTCTTTTCCGCAATTCGGAGACGCACCATGACGCAATTTTTTACGTTATTTGGGGTCTGAAGCCCTTGAATTGCGACAATCTTCTCGGGATCGGGACTTATTTCATTCTCGCTGATCATGTGTCCTAAATGTTAATTTTCTTTTTGAAAAAACTTGCACTTCTCTCGGTTGATGGATAATTTTGCCTCGCTTAATCTTTTAAAAACCTCTTTTAAGTGTTGCACCACAATATTGTTTAGATAAACAAACGCATGGGGTCCCATTTCGGCTCCAATTACCCTGTCTAAAGTCCTCTAAAACGTTGCTGGGCATCATCTTTCACTGAAATAACTCCTGCTACCGAAAATTCCGTGTACTCCTTGCTGTCTTCTGTCATGGGTATTTGCCAGTAGCCGTTTATCAGATCTATACTGCTAAAAAATTTCGCATTTCAAAGTCGATCTAAAATTACATTGATGCTTGGTAGTGGATAAGCATCTGTAAAAGTTTTGGCATTAAGCTGTCTGTATTCAATACACAATCTTAGTTTTCCATTTTTCTTTGGCACCATGATAATAGGCGCACTCTAAGGACTCTTTGATGGCTCTATGCAACCATTTCGCAGCAGCTCATCGATTTCCTCATTGATACGTCTTTGCATCTCCGGATTGCGAGGCGCATACCTTTGTCGGACCGGTCTGTCATCCTTTAAGGTTATCTTAAACCTTAATGCCTGGTACTACATCCATTTCTGTGCTCAAGTTCCACCAGACTCGTAGAAACTTCCTCCTTGTGGTCACCAGCGATAAATACCGCTATCCTCTTTCTCATCTACTCCACTGTTCCACTAGCATCTAGAGCAAACTCCTCCAAATATTGGACTAGTTCGTCTTTTCGTATAGAATATACCCACGAAGTGCGGACCATCTTGATCGTGACGGGTGTTTGTTATTTTATACGACAAGGTCCCTGCTCGGGCGCCAATCTAAAGAACCTTCGGTTGCTCCGGGTTAAGCTCAATCTTTTCCAGGGCCCTTAACATTAAATAATCACACTGCAATTTTCGCTTCTCACTGATTTATTTATCTTTATTATTTTTCAAATTTTTGCTTTACGGTAAATACTAAGGTAGGGTATGAACTGGGTTCTTATTCCTAGTCCTCCAAGCTTCTACGCTGTAGTCTATGTTTCGAATGTTAATCCAAATTCTACTGTTAGCCCTCTATTTTCCGAGTGTATACTTCCAGAAAAATAATATTGCTTATAGTCCTGAGCAGTGCCCTCCTCTCCTTTTTCCATTGGATGTAATCCGTTAGAGATAAGTTGGATGTAAATCCTTTTTACTCACTGATTGTAAACAAGCCCTTATGCTACACGAGTTATGATTGTTGTTAACAATTACTTAACTACTTCCCTAACACTTGCTCGTTATTACGTATTGAGGTTTCTTACGAGCTTTACACCACCTTTGCTTAGCCGTTTATTATTTTATATTTTCTCTCTCCAGTGGTTACACTTCTATTAAATCACCGACTCTGTTTACTGTTAACATCAGCCTCCGTCATTGTTGTCGTGCACCTCCTTATATACTATGACTTAGCTGCAAAAGTGTCACTTTTTAGCAACTACACTCTGCTATGTTCGAACCGATAGCGGTGGTTCTGTTAGGTTTAATGTGCTAGTTGCTTTGTCCTGTGTGTTGATGTTGTTAGTTGCGCTGGCCTGTGTGTTAGATGCTGTTCGCTGCGTTCAAGCTTTCGTGGGTTGCTATCGTCTCTACTTGCTGGTTTCTCTTTCGCATTTATTCTCCTCCTCTGTTGCCTCTCTGTTGACCCTCTGTACTGGCTATTACATCCCGTGTTGACCCACCACCTGCCCGTGACCTGGAACACTTTGACCTCCTGTATCTGAACGAATCAATACAATATTTGCGGATGTAATCCGCCCCAATGAATGGATGTAATCCATTTTCTCCAATAAAACGCTAAATTGTCATGTTTTTTCTTTTATTTCAGGCCTTAAACTTTGAACTATTATACTTTTTAATTCATAAATGTGTGCCTAATATTCCTCAAATTTTAAGTCGTCGCAATGTATAGACAGTCTCTTCAAAAATCAACATTTTTATAAAAATATTTAAATTAATAATATTCTCAGAAATGAATTAAGGGAAAACTTAGTTTTTGCCATACTTCATACGAATTTATTTGAGACAAAATTTAAATATTTTAAAGGCATTAATTTTGTATTTGTTTTTGATTTTAAACATTTAGGAAATATGATTTCCATCATCGTCAGCATCAGCAGTTTCAGTTTCAACGCCACCACCTCTTACTCCATCGGCATCGCCAAATTTCCCAAAGCTGCGAACATTTGAAAAGATAAAAAATTATAACATTAACAGAAGTGTTGAAGAAACGTTCAAAGGAAGAAAATAAAGAAATTATTTGAAGGTTTGCTGAGAAGGAAGCCGAAGTGCAAGATGCACTTCTTGAATTTTTAATAAATAATTAAATTCTAAAAATTGACTTTTTTGTTTTATTTTAATTTTGTTATATTGATCTCATGAATTCGTCATCATCTTTTTTATTTAATTCCTTTTTTATTTTATTTTAATTCCTTTTTTATATAAAAGTGAACTAAATATATTTATAAAGTATGTAGATTAAATATAACAAATTATGTAAATATTTAAATTGTTGAATAATAAAACTTACATAAATCTTCAGAAATTGCATTTATTTTTTTTCTGTATTATTTTCATTAGTGTTGCAATGAAGTCAGGATACGACCGGTTTGCTTGGGAAGCTTTTAAAGCCTGCATCCGATTTTCATTGTTTTCGCTGAGAAAGTTGTGAAGAGCACAAAAGGCAAACACTATAGAGTTATTATTTTTATGGCATTATTAACTCCTTTTCCAATGCGCCTTAAACAGGCTTTTAGCTGCCCAAACTACTCTGCTACTCTACGCGACTTAGATAATGCATAGTTGAAACAGTTTTTTAGTAACTTTGCAAAACATTAAATGGGTACGGTTTCATTAACTGTGTCCTAAGTCTAAATGCTAAATCGCCAATTATGTGTACTGGAACATCCACATGTAAAAAAGTTTATTTTTTGAAACAGTCTAGCTGATCTAGCTGATTTTCCAAAGAAGATTCTTGACATACATATTTGAGAATCATTGCAACGGCCAGGACTAATACATAGAGTTATTAATGAAACGGCTTCTTTTAATTAATAAATTTTTTATAAACTAAAATTTATTATCTTATTTTTTAGTCATAAAACAGAATCAAAAGTAGTTTTAGAATGGTCGTGGAATTGCCCATTTTTCGTTTTGTCAGATAAGCTCAATATGTATGAAAATTTTATAAAAACCGGTTGAGCAAATTAGTTGAAATTGGGATATTTACTCTTTATGGATATTTATAATTGTCATGGGATGCCAATGTAAGTGTAAAGTTTATAGGACATCTAGAAATGGGCGAAAATTACGTTGCAAGATTTCATTGCAGACATACAAACATACAAATTAAAGTTTAGTTGTTATTTTTTATACCCGCCACCAAAAAAATGGTGGGGTATATTCATTTTGTCATTCCGTTTGTAACACATCGAAATATTCATTTAAGACCCCATAAAGTATATATATTCTGAATCAGGGTTTGATTTGATGACGATCTAGCTATGTCCGTCCGTCTGTCCGTCTGTTGAAAGCACGATAGAGGTCGCACCGCAAAAGCTAGGGGGCTCAAATTTTTCCAGAATCTTTCTTATAGACAAGGTTTGTTTGGTATTGAAAATGGGCTAAATCGGAATATTAGAAAGAGACTTATAGCTTGAAAAGCAAGAGTAGGTCGAAAAAACCGTGTCCTTTGAACATCGAATAAAATAGAATTGTGTCCAAACGCATTAACGTAGACTCATGAAACTTCGAATATATATTTCCTGAGTAAAAACAATATCTTTTCCCGAAAATTGCCTAAATCTATGCATTAGGAAAGGAGTTATCGATCAAAATGTACGAAAATGTATACCGCACAGTGTATTTTTCGGTATATTTAAAAACAAAAATGTCATAAAAGCAACAAAATTGGATGTACGACTCTGAAATTTTGCACACTTTGCTTTTTGGTGAGAGGCTTTTTTATAACGGAAAATCAATGTGCCACGCCCACTTTCACGCCCACCTCGCATATAACGCTTTACCCAAAATTCATATAATTTCTCTATTAATATAGATTTTGGAATAATAAAGGACTATATTGAAACATCTAGGTAGTACTCATTAGCAAAAAAACTTTGACACGCCTACTATAACGCCCACTTTTCACGTTATCTACCGTTAATGAAATTTAAAAGCTCATAAAACCGCCAAAATTAGAGGTATGATGATGAAATTTGCTACGATATATCCTTCTAGTCAATGTCATTACTGTGCCGGAAAATTAAGGTGCCACGCCCACCTCCCATATAACGCTTTACCCAAAATTCATATAATTTCTCTATTAATATAGATTTTGGAATAATAAAGGACTATATTGAAACATCTAGGTAGTACTCATTAGCAAAAAAACTTTGACACGCCTACTATAACGCCCACTTTTCACGTTATCTACCGTTAATGAAATTTAAAAGCTCATAAAACCGCCAAAATTAGAGGTATGATGATGAAATTTGCTACGGTATATCCTCCTAATCAATGTAATTGTTGTGCCGAAAAGTTTAGGTGACACGCCCACTTTACCGCCTACCTCCCATATAACGGCTTATCTTAAATTCATGTAATTTCGCTATTGACAAAGTTTTTGGGAAAATAAAGGACTATATTGAAATATCTAAGTTGTATTTATTAGCAGATACTTTACTGACACGCCTACTTTAACTCCCACTTTCATTGAAAGACTTCATTTACAAAAGCATTTTAATAGCATATCGAAGTTATAAAGGGTGGTTAAATTTTAAGGGCCGATGTTGATTTTAAATAAAACACAAATTATTTAGGAAATTATTATCATTTCTTTTTATAATGATAATATTTGTATGGTTCAATTATGTATTTAACAAATGACAATGTTGATGCTCAATTGTTGGGCATGATGATGAGTCGAGGTTGACTGCTCTTTAGTCACACTATCGCAAAAAACAGCAATGGTTCCCATTCAACGAACTAAGAAGGCATTCACAGATTTTCTAACATTTCATACAGACCTGTTTTGCAGAAATTTAAATATTTTTTACGATTCTCCCGATTGTGGACGAATTTGAACGATTATGTTGATCAAAAGAATTACAAAGTGCACAAAATGCATTTTGATTTGAACGCCCATTTTTATACAAAACCTGAATAACTTTACAGCGTTGGTCATTTACGTATCTTTCCACGGATCAAATTGAGTAAGTTTGAGATTGAGAAATGTCAAGTGAAATGCAGAAAATAAATTTAAGGACTAGGTGTAGTTCACCTTCAACATGGGCCGTTAAAATTTAACCACCCTCTACAAAGAAAGTGATACATATTTTATTATAAAGAGATTAGTCCATAGCGATTAACAAAATAATAAATATTGTGCTTTAAATGTACACAAAATTGGTGGTGGGTATAAAAGATTCGGCACAGCCGAATATAGTGCTCTTACTTGTTTTTTTAAATATTTTATTTTTTAATTCCTTTGCTTAGGTCTAACTCAGAACTAGCTTTTACTTTTGCCATAAGTATTTTAATATTATTTTTTTTATATGGTCAGCATAACAATGTGGGAACAGTGGACCCAAAACTCTTTATTCTTCGGTACATAAATCTAAAAGAATTCCGCATACATTTGACTTTCCCACGCCGAACATGGTAGTAATTGGGCGCTACTCTGTAGATGAATCTGACGCCTATAAACTAATTGCAATCCTCTTCTGCAGTAGTATTGCTTCTCGCATATTTATATCGTATTTGTTGAGGCCAGGTAACAACGCAAATATTTATTAAAAGTCCATTTATGCATACCAAAGTTTTTTCTGAATAAAGAATTATCAGAATCTGGACAACCTATCTCACAGAAACTTGAAGATCTCTCCTAAAAAGCTTACAAATTATTTTTATATAGATTAGTCAAATATTTTTCTCCGCTTACTATTCCCCGGCTCAGTCTGTCAGAATTTGGCGACAGTATTAAGAAGATGCAGCTACTTAAAAAGTCCTGTGGCCATCTCCTGCTGATCTGCCAGTACTTGAAAACAAACTCTTAAAAAAACCTAAGTTTTAAAGACATTCTTCTGCACTTTAAAATACGTTTACTAATTCTTTTTTTCCATTTTTGACATATATACACGAAAATATACACTTCTTATTTCTATTAAGTTTTTCTTTATATTTCTACACAATTTTTTTTATTTTTAGCGATAATTTGTGATCAAAATTACAGATTATAGCAATTTTTTGCGATTCACAGCAAGATTCATAATGAACCCAGTAGGTTCGAATAAGAAACCGAACCTAGAATTTTGCTGTCCATGTGACCATAGTAGGTTTATCATTCCATGTGATTTTTCTACATTAAAGTATATGTTTTCTGCAAGCCTATGAATAGAAGAGCTGTTTAAGCATTATCCGTCTGACAATGTGCATGTTGAAATTAATTTTTTGAAGTTCCCCTTTTCGCCCCCACTTATTTTCACCACAAAAATTAAACAGCCCTATGATAATTTATAAGCACGCTTCGCTTGTGACTATTTATCGATATGATGCGCCTTAAGAGATATTTGGACAAATCGGTTAGTAATCGGCAAAGTTATAGGCAACATTTATTTGAAAAAATATTTATTTTTTTAATTACAAAAGTGTTCAAGCTCCTAAAATTTTTTTTGATACATTAAAGACACCGAATTAAAAGCAGTGGCCCCAAAAAACATTTCTTAGAAAAAACTAATAAATCGGTTTGAAACTAACTGCTTCGGTGATTTTCCTAAAATTTACAAAACGAAAATCGATTTTTTTTTCTGATTCTATACCATATGAAATGAAAGGGATTGACTAGTAAAATGCAGTTAACTATGAAAAAGAAAAAAATTCATGATGGCGTCCTAGAAGGAGTGGCTAATATATAGGTCAAATATAGTAGATACGGCTTTATCGCCTTTTACCCCTACGGGCCTAACCAGTAGAATTCAGTTAACTGTTAAAAAATTTAAAATCCAGCATGGCCTTTGAAACAAAATGGAAACATTTTTTTAACCCCATCAATTCGAAAGAGCTCGACTAGGCGAAAATAATTACGAAAATGACGTATAACATAAAATCTGAAACGTATGATAACCTACAATGCGGTCAGCATACCACTTTTCAAGATAGTAAAGGGTATTATCATATTCGGCGTGGCAGAATATGGCACTCTTACTTGGTGCTTATAACTTCTTTGGTTAGTAACCGATTTTTTTATTTAAATATACGTATATATATAAATTTTTTTATATTTTAACTTTTTTTGCCTCCTGTAAAAATCGATTAGTTGGCTACATTTATACAGATAAAGCATTACAATTGAAAATTGCTTTTCCTGATTTACCGCTTTTTTCAATAACATAAAACGTTGTGGGAACCAGCAAAGCCGGCCGGTTTTAGCTATTTTTAATTAAAAAAAACACTAATTATAAAATTAAAGTTGTCAGTGAGTGATCAGTTTTTAAAGCCAATGTATAAATTGTACTTATTAGCAGAATATACATACATACATACATTCACCATAATTTATTCTAAGATTTTGTTGGTACTAAAAAGTTATAAATATATACATAAGTACATATAAAATTATTTTTTTTAATTTATACAGGGATTTGGAAATATACGAAGAATCTGTAGATAATTATCAATCTGACATTGTTGAAAAACCTCCATTCAATTATTCCCATATTATCGGTATGGCAATGTTAGAAAATGGCAGACGTGTAACTTTGCAACAAATCTGCGCATGGATTGAAAGAAAGTTTGCATTTTTTCGCGTAAGAAAAAAGTGGAATGTAAGTACTGCAAAACTTATTTAATAACATCAAAATATGATTATTTACTATGACTTTCTATAGAACTCGATACGTCACAATTTGTCACTTCATCCATGCTTTCGTAAAATCGGCCGCAACAAAGAAGACAAAGGAAAAGGTGGTTATTGGGAATTGGGGGTAGATCCAAAAAAATGTGATCGAAAGCGAATTCGTAATCGAAAATCCTCAGCTCAACCGATCAAAGGCCAAAAGAAACACCTACAAGCGCACTATGTAAAAACAAATAAAAGGAGGCAACAAAATTTGTGTAGCATTAAAAAACTAAGTCTTAAACATGATACTGAAAATTTAAAGACACCATGTTATGAGCATGAATATGAAGAATTGATGTTAGATGAAATGGATGTACAACAAAATATTGATGTAATGAGCACAAACACTAACAAAAATTTTACTACAACTAGAACCTGTTTCGAGCACACCGAGTCACATGCTGGTTTTCAAGAGATATGTCCTAATGAAAGCGAGGAAATAATATTAGCAAACTATATAAACGATGGTGATTCGATGCAGTTGCAACAAAATGACAACTTTAAAGAATTTTATAGAAATTGTGCCTTAAATGGTGACTTATGTCACGCCAATGACTCTTTGGACCAATCGTGTCAGCAGCAATATAAACTAGGTACAATTATTATTAGTTCAACAAGCGTAGGCGGCAATATGTCAAATATAAGTCCACGTACACTTAACTCGTTCCTAACAGCTAATCCAACAAAACAACTATCAGAACATCAACCAGAATGTCATAATATTGTAAGTATGTACTCGTAGTTAATAGTAATCGGTATGTCGTCAGTTGGTTGAAATCATTTTTAAAAGCCCCCACATTTTGCAAATATCTATATACATACATAAATTTATATACATATGTATATCGCTATTGAATTCCAGCACAATCGCCCCACAACTTTTCACGACTTCCTCTGTTTATTAATTAAACAATTTCAACCCTAGAATTATTTATAGACAAGTTTTATATTGGTAGATTTGTAGATATCCTTGTAGGGCTATTCGTAAAAAAATTTAAAAAATTTCTTGGCAAAAAACATCTTTTAAGTATACCTACATATATATTTTTTTAAATATATCATATTACTGAAGCTCCTTACACCTAGGGCTTTTTCCTCGGATTTCCTGTCCCGGGATTCCCGGAATTTGAGTTATTTAATCATCCCATTTTCCCGGGATTATTTTTCGGGATCTCGAGAAATGAAAAAAGTAGCTACGGCTCGAAAGCATATGTTTGTATTGTGACATTTCTTTTTCATAAAGATATTTTCTTTAAGGTTTTTTTTGTTAACTTTATGTTTAAAAATATTTTTACAAATAATTTGATATACTTTTTAAGGTAAGGTGTTAATTTTATAAACTTTTTTTTAATATTAAGAGAAATGAAACTGTTTTAGATGGAAATTTCAATAGTATGGAAGTTTTTTTTGAAAAGAAGGCTGGTGATGGTGCCCCGGTGGACTAGTGAGTAGTGTGCTGGTCTGCTAGTTTGAAGGTTGCGGGTTCGATTCCCGCCAGAGACTCAGGACTTATCTGCTTCTTACTTTTCTATTCAGGTATCACAATGGGATCAATAAAATGGACCCAATTGCACAACAGCTGCCTGTTCTACCTTACCTAAGGCTTTATGTGCAAAGCTGATTTCAATCATAATCAATTGATTTAGAAGTCTTGTAAATGTAATTCGCTTTGCACTACTTTTAATTTTTTTTTGCTGGGTATGAAAAATCAGAAAGGACTACCATCAAAAATTAAAAAAACTCAGCCCACGTTACCAATACTTCAAAATTTCCGTAAAGAATGAGTTAAAAATTTTTGAGGGAAGTGGTCACAAAACTCGAAATGTTATATATGTATTTGTTAAATGCACTTTTAACTATTCGTCCATCATCGGTAAAAAGTGAAAGAGTGTTTTCTGTAACAGAGCAATTTGTTAATAAAATCAGAAATAGACTTTCTAACCAGTCAATAAACGCTTTGAGCGTATTAAAATATTATTTTCTAAGTCGTTAAAATTTTTTACGTTATATTTTTTTTAATTATACCTTGTATTTACATATTTTTGAAATTGAATTTTAATGATTTTATTTTTGATCTCATAGCTGAAGTACCTGTATTTTTGTTTTTTGTGCTCAGATATCTCGTATCTAGAGAATAATATTTTTTCAATTAGAAATATTTTTACTCAATTTATATTTTAAATTCAGGTTTATTTATTAATTTTTATAGTATTGAAGTGTTTCTTTTACATTATAGACTATTTTATGCTTTTTAATAAAAAGCTTTTTATTAATTAAAAATAAATTTATTTCTTGTTTATTTTGCTGCGGGATCCCGGGAAATTTAAAAATAAATCTCGCATTCCCGGGAAACGAAAAGTTCCGGGAAAAAACCCTACTTACACCCTGTTCAGACAAATATTTTTAATTGTTTCAATTAAGTGTTTATTGAGCAATTAAAATAAGTGTTCACACATACTCAATTTATCTTACTCCATTAGCATTTGATAGCTGTAAAATTGCGATGTATTTATGCCAAATCAAGTAATGCCTTCTTCTCAGTTTTTTTCCTGTTCATAAAATATACATACATATTTGAATTTATTTACACATTTTATTAAAATTTCCATCAACCATTTTGATATCAAATGAGAGGGCTTGACCAGTAGAAAATATTAAACTATGAGAAAGTTAAAATCCAAAATGGTTATATGATATTTTTTTCTCTCAATCCCATTAAATATTTCCTTCAAAACTAAAAATGGCGTTTTATCTTACATCTAAAAACTAAGCTAAGCTACGATATTGTCACTAGTTCTATGTATATGAAGGTGAAGGGTAATTACAGATTCGGCACGTTCAAAAATAGTCGTCAAAAAATAGTTTTAAGTTAATTGAATTATTGAACTTAAAATTACAATTTAAAATTTTAAGAACATATAAAATTAAAATTTATGCTACAAAGGAACAGACCTATGATTTTAAACCTAAATCTACGTATATATATAAAAGAGTAACGTGACTGACTGACTGATACATCATCGTACAGTCCAAACGTAAAGAGCTAGTGACATGAAATTTGGACAATCGTTACCACTTTCGATGTACATATACATAGCTCCAATAAGAAGGGATTTTTAGAAATTCGTACCTTAAGGGGGTAAACTCGGTAATCTTATATCTGCTAAGCTAAATTGAAAAAGTATTGTAATTTGCACAAAAAATAAGCTGACTGGCCTTTTTTTGATTTTTTTTTTTTCAAAAACGGGTAAAAACTAAAATTTGGTACTTTTTTTATTACTCTGTGTAACTTCCAAACACATAAAGCTAGGAAAAAAATTTAAACTGTATTCGTTAATCCCCGAAAAGATATTAATGGGATTTCGGCATTTTTTTTTTAATTCGTATGTACAAGGGGTAAAAATTGTCTCTATTTTTGGTACTTTTTTTAAAAGAAACTTTTCTAATATTATTCAATGGGGAAAAATGTTACTTTTATTATTTTAAGGGTAATTTTTGCAAATTCTATATCTTAATTTTTGAAACTCAGTAGCATTCATCTTGGTTTTAGATAGAAAATATATGCCCGATATATCCTTACTCTACTTATTATTTTCCATAGTTAAATTGAACCAAAAATATTTAATAATTTAAAATAGAACTTGAGCATTCAATAAATAGTAACAACTGCGCTCTCGAAGTAGCGGGTTATATGCTAGTAAATAAATAAAAGTAAAAAATTTGGTTGTCTCTTTTTTTTATAAATTAACTTAAAACAAATCAACTAAGAGCGTTATTTTTGGCCGTGCTAAATCTGATAATATCCGGTGAAGGCCTTCACCATCACTTACATCGTAGCTTAGCCTAGATTTTAGATTTCATGGAATACGCTATTTTCTTAATTATTTCCGACGATTTTTACATCGTTAAGTGTTTTCTAATAGTCAATCTCTTGCTGGGGTTAAAAAAATTTGCTCGGCCATTTGGTTTATCAGACGCCATCTAATATTGTGGAGGACAAAGTCGTAACTACTATATTTGACTCATATATTCGCCATCTAGAACGCCATCTTGAATTTTTTTCTTTCTATATCTAACTATATTTTAATACTCAAGCCCTTTCATTTGATCCTTGGTTATATAGAAACTGAAAATATCTATTTTCGTTTGTAAATTATAGGAAAAAGGCCGAAGCATTTGTATTTTGGTGGTTATATCTCAATTTGATATATATAAGAAAATATATATTTTTTTCAAATACTTTTTGCCTATAACTTTGCTGATTAGTGACCAATTTGTCCAAAATTTTTCATGAGTATTTCCAGAGGCATACCAAATTATCCTAAGGCCGGAAAATTTTAATTTTTTTGGTAAAAATTAGCTGAAAAATAGATGCAGTTGTGCTTATTCGCTCATATCCCAGGTAGTTACTACTATGCTGATTTCCAATACCAAAAAAAATTTCTCGTAAAGACAAGTAAATTGATTATCAAATTTGACAGCTATATATTTTTTAATGGCGGTTTTCAAAATCGAAAGTGTACAGCAATAATCCCACAATAGTTCAAGCGATTTAAAATAATCAATCAATAGATGGCTTTTTACAACCCTGAAGGATCTTAAGCCGAGGAAAGAATAGATTTCCAGGCGATTCGGTCTTCTGCGCTCCTTCTCCAATTTCGAACATTTAGGTCCATTAGGTGTTGTTGGACCTGATCTTTCCATCGGAGCTTCGGTCGTCCTCATCTGCGGACACCTTCGGGATCATACTCGAAAATTCTTTTTACTGGAGCTTCTTCATCCATCCGCACGACATGTCCAAGCCAGCGCAGTCTTTGCACTTTTATGCGCCTTACAATGTCAATGTCGGCGTACAGCTCATACAGCTCATGGTTCATACGATGTCGATAGTCACCGCTTACACAGACCGGTCCATATATTTTACGAAGGATTTTTCTCTCAAAAACGCCAAGTACAGCTTCATCCGCTTGCGAAAGTACCCATGCCTCTGCACCATACAAAAGCACAGGTAATATGAGTGTCTTGTAAAGTGTTATTTTCGTTACTCGAGAGAGGGCTTTACTTCTAAGTTGCCTATTTAGCCCAAAGTAGCATCTATTTGCTAGTATTATTTTTCTTCGTATTTCCAGGCTGATGTTATTGCTCCTATTAATGGATGTCCCGAGGTACACAAATTCTTCTACAACACCAAAGTTATAGTTACCGACGTTCACAGTTTCACCTAATCTAGTAGATTTCCTGTTCGTTGAAACCATCACCTTGGTTTTGCTCTCATTAATTGCCCAGCCCATTTTTAAAGACTGCCTCTCAATGCCTGCAAATGCAGCAGTTACATCTCGCAGTGTCCTACCAATGATATCAATATCATCAGCATATGCGAGGAGCATGTGGCTCTTGGTGAAAATTGTGCCATTTCTATTAACTGCTGCATCGCGTATGACCTTTTCTAAGCCGATGTTAAAAAGGTCTCACGATAAACAGTCACCCTGTCTGAATCCACGCGTGGTGGCAAATGATTCGGAAAGACTATTTCCGATTTTCGCTGATGATTTAGTATCAGTTAGTGTCATCCGGCAAAGTCTTATCAACTTCGCCGGAATCCCGAATTCAGACATGGCCTGATACACTTCGGTTCTTATCGGGCTGTCAAAAGCGGCTTTATAATCAACGAATAGGTGGTATGTGTCGATTTGCCTTTCGTGCGTTTTTTCCAGGATTTGGCGTAATGTGAATATCTGGTCAGAGGTGGACTTTCCAGGTCTAAAACCGCATTGGTAGGGGCCAATTATTTCGTTGACCTTTGGTTTTAATCGTTCACACAATATCGTTGCCAAGATCTTATAGGCGATGGGAAGCAGACTTATGCCTCTATAATTGGCACAGACTGATTTGTCACCCTTCTTATGGACAGGGCATAGCACGCTGAGTTTCCAATCATCGGGCATGCGTTCCTCCAACCAAATTGTGGCAATAAGTTGATGCATACACCTAATTAACTCATTGTCTCCGGTTTTAAATAGCTCTGCTGGCAAACCATCAGCTCCAGCTGCCTTGTTGTTTTTCAGTCTGGATATAGCTATTCCTACCTAAATCTCGCTGGGCGGTGTACATTCGACACCGTCATCATCGATTGGATCATTGGTATCTTCATTGTCGCTCCCCTCAGACACCAACAAATTATAGAAATGTTCTTTCCATAACCTCAGCACGCTTTCTTCATCAGTCACCAGATTACCTTGTTGATCCTTACAGGAGGTAATGCCAGTACAAAAACCCTCAGTCTGCTGTTTGATTTTCTGATAGAACTTTCGGGCTTCATTTCGCGTCCTTTTCATCTCAATTTCCTCACACTCGCGCCTTTCGAATTCCCTCTTTTTGTGTCGAAACAGGCGTTTTTCCTCTCTCCTTTTCTCCCGATATTTCTCTTGCGCACTTCGCGTTGCTACTGTGTGGAGTGTTGCCAAATATGCCGCGTTTTTCTGTGCAGTAGCGTTGCGACATTCATCGTCGTACCATGCATTTTTTGGTACTGGTCGTTGATGCCCTAGTACGACCTGTGCAGCTTTCTCCATTGAATGGGCGATATGATGTCATTGAGCACGAACATCTTCGGGACAAGGAGTGCTCTCGTGGAGCAGTTGGGTCAGTCGAGTGGAATAAGCGGTGGAAATTTGTTGTGTTCGCAGCTTATTGATGTTGAATTTTCGTCGGATCGGAGCACGCGCGTTCCTCGCCATATTCAATCTTGTACGTACCTTGGCTGCGACAAGGTAGTGATCGGAATCAATGTTGGCTCCGCGAATCGAACGTACGTCCAAGACACTGGATGCGTGCCTTCCATCAATCACAACGTGGTCGATCTGGTTTTTCGTGATCTGATCAGGGGATGTCCATGTGGCTTTATGGATATCGGGATGCTGAAATCTGGTGCTGCTAACCACCATGTTACGTGCCGCTGCGAAAGATATCCGTCTCATACCGTTGTCGGTCGTTTCCTCATGAAGGCTGAATTTTCCGACTGTTGGACTAAAAATACTTTCCCTACCTATTTTGGCATTGAAATCACCTAGAATAATTTAAATGTCATGGCTGGGACAACGATCATACACTTCCTCTAGGCGCTCGTAGAATGTATCTTTAATCTGATCATCCTTATCTTCCGTAGGGGCATGTGCACATATCAGGCTGATGTTGAAAAATTTCGCCTTGATGCGGATCGTAGCTAGTCGTTCATCAACTGGTGTAAAACGGGAAACTAAATGACTAACTTTCTTACTAACAACAAAACCGCATCCAAACTCGTGCTTTGTTTCATGGCAGCTGTAATGAATGTCACCTTTAGATGTTTTGGTGACGCCTTGCCCATTCCATCGCATTTCCTGGATTGCAGCTACATGGGATTTGTATCTCTCCAGTACATCCATCAATTGGGTTGATGCACCTGGTCTGTACAATGATCGTACATTCCAGGTACAGAACCTTAAATCGTGGTCCTTTATACGTTTGCGGGGGTCGTCAACAGTAAGAGGGGTCCGTTTATACTTATTCTTTTTCCTTTCCATTGTGAGTATTTTTTTCCGGAGGTGGGTTACAAGCCCGACGCTCCAACCAAAGTCAAAAGGACTTGGACTTTGCGCAGCATATGTTAGTTCACTCCCCAGACGGGCGTCCGGGAAAGCTATCCAGTGGCACCACGAGGAGGTATGTGTCTACGTCTTAAGATATAAAAGCACCAAGATGGGGTCTAGGTTAAAGCCAATAAACCCGGTGCTTGGTGTTTTATATCCCCATCGCCCCCGATTTGATAAATAATAATATATTTTAATTTCTCAAAAAAAACTCCTTTTTCTATTGATATTATAATCATACATCAAATTTCGACACCCTATAGAAGTAAATTTAGAAACTAAGAAGCATTGATCTTGGCTGAAATAGAAGCTAATAGTGGGGAAGAAATAAATTTATAAAAAGAAGAAGAATTTATAAAAAGTACTTAAACAGTAGACATTTCTCCGCTATGCCCGCACAGTACTTAAATTTATTTAAAAAATAATAATTAGAGAAATTAGTTTTCCTAAGCTTAACAAAAAATTATTCAGTACAATAATTAAAACAAGTAAGAGCACTATATTCGTGCCGAATTTTTGATACCCACCGCCAAATTTGTGTACTTTTATATCACAAAATTTATTAATACCGATACAGAATAATTAATTTATACTAAAATATGTATAGCTTTCTGTGTAAATGATCCGCCAAATAACTTTTTTTTAAATGCTATAAAAAGTGTAGCTTCGGCTGTGCAGGCCTGGGCAGTATTTTAAATACTTGTATTTGAAATACAGATACAAGATACAAATACGTATTTTTTATCTGTATTTGAAATACATGGTTTGAAAGAATTTTGTATTTCAAATACACAACTTAAAAGTATTTTGTATTTCAATTACATGTGGCTCAAAGACACATTTATACAAAATACATTTATTTTTTACAATAAATTTAAAAATAAGTTGTGTCATACAAAAGCGAAAATCGATAAAAACTATGACCATTAAAATTTCACATTTGACAAAAGTACTAAATATTCAGCTTTAAATTGTTTCGTCTGAGGCGAATTCATTTACACTTATCATGTGATATCAAATGAAAAGCTAGAGAGTTATATTTTCCGAGGCATCTGAGATGTGTCAGCCACACATTAAGTCTTTTAGTCATAACAGATATGAATATTTTCATAAAAAATTCTCGTGCCTGTAGGATTCACTACTCGGCAATTGCTAAATGTACTTCATTATGGAACTAATCCGGAAGAACAAAAAAAGCTGAAGTCATAAAACATTGCCTCGGACATCAGTTAGTATATCCATGTCCCACAAGATGGAACTCACTTTTCGATTCCATAGTACAGCTAATGAAAAAAAAAAATCAAAATTAAATGGATTATTTGTTAAGTTTGATAAGGCTTACACGTTCTCAGCTATAGAACTGGAGTACTTAGAGCAATTTATTGAAATATTGAAACCAATAGCTACGGCTTTGGACTACATACAGGGAAATAATTACTATTATGGAAAACTTTTGCCTTCTTTAATATCTGTAAGAACCAGATTAGATCGGCTGCAATGTAACACTTTGAGACATTTCAGTTGTATTTTGCCAAAACTAAGGGAGAGCGTTGAGAGAAGAGTTGTAAAGTTTTTCATGCTGGCACCTGATGCAAATAGAGGCATATTGGTGTCATGTTTTCACACAAGTTTTTAAATGCGTAGGCTGGCAGAAAACATCACTGGAAATGAGAGGCAACGAATTAAAAACTTGGCAATAGATACCTTAGAAAAAAACTACAAAAAACGTGAAGCAATGCTTGGATGCAGCAGATGAAGTAGATGAAGATTTTATTGAACATTGATCAACCTCGGACATCAAATTTGGAATTAGAGCATATCAGTTTCCTAAATGATAAGAGAAAAGAGATTTCCGTTTTGGAAAGCTATCCAAATATTAAAAATGCATTAAGAGAATTTAACAGTAGCTTGTGTTCCTCAGGGCCTGTAGAAAGATTATTTTTCATAGCAGGTTTTATACATTCCCCAACAAGACGCTGCTTATC
This sequence comes from Phyto melanocephala, assembly GCA_941918925.1. Lineage (NCBI taxonomy): Eukaryota > Metazoa > Arthropoda > Insecta > Diptera > Rhinophoridae > Phyto > Phyto melanocephala. Next base: position 18,556,861 of record OW799238.1, read on the forward strand.
TGATGATTCTTTAAAAAATCTAGTTTATATTAAAGGAAATACTTGTTTTATTGAATAAATTGTTTATTTACTAACTATTAAATTCTAAATGTGCATTTTTCACTTACTTCCCCAGTAAAAACTTGACGCTGGAAAATTAAACGCAAATTTACAAAATAAGTCTCTCAAATATAACAAGTAAGAGCACTATATTCGGCTTGCCGAATCTTTTATACCCACCGCCAATTTTGTGTACATTTAAAGCACAATATTTATTATTTCGTTAATCGCTATGGAATAATCTCTTTATAATAAAATATGTATCACTTTCTTTGTAGAGGGTGGTTAAATTTTAAGGGCCCATGTTGAAGGTGAACTACACCTAGTCTTTAAATTTGTTTTCTGCATTTCATTTGACATTTATCAATCAATCGTAATTCTTTTGATCAACATAATCGTTCAAATTCGTCCACAATCAGGAGAATTGTAAAAAATATTTTAATTTCTGCAAACCAGGTCTGTATAAAATGTTAGAAAATCTGTGAATGGCTTCTTAGTTCGTTGAATTGGAACTACTGCTGGTTTTTGCAATAGTGTGGCAAAAGAGCAGTCAACCTCGACTCAACATCATGCCCAAAAATTGAGCATCAACATTGTCATTGAAAATTTGGACCATCAGATAGAGGAGTGGCGCCAAAGAAGGGGGGGCCATTTGGCCGATATTTTGTTAAATACATAATTGAACCATACAAATATTATCATTATAAAAAGAAATGATAATAATTTCCTAAATAATTTGTGTTTTATTTAAAATCAACATTGGCCCTTAAAATGTAACGACCCTTAATATCTTCGATATGATAGTAAAATGTTTTCGTAAATTTAGTCTATTAATGAAAATGGGCGTTAAAGTAGGCGTGTCAATAAAGTTTCTGCTAATAAATACAACTTAGATATTTCAATATAGTCCTTCATTTTCCCAAAAACTTTATCAATAGAAAAATTACATAAATTTAAGATAAACCGTTATATGGGAGGTAGGCGTTAAATTGGGCGTATCACCTAAATTTTCCGACATGACAATGACAGTGACTAGAAGGATATCTGTTGCAAATTTCATCATCATACCTCCAAATTTGTCGGTTTTATGAGTTTTTAAATTTCATTAACAGTGGATAACGTAAAAAGTGGGCGTACTAGTAGACGTGTCGAAGTTGTTGTAGCCTTTCAATGAAAGTGGGCGTTAAAGTAGGCGTGTTAAAGTTGTTTCTACTAATGAATGCAACTTAGATAATTCACTATAGTCCTTTATTATTCCAAAATCTTTATTCATAGAGTAATTTAATGAATTTGAGATAAACCGTTATATGGGAGGTAGGCGTTAAAGTGGGCGTGTCACCCGGCATAACAATGACATTGACTAGAAGGATATCTATAGCAAATTTCATCATCGTAGCTCTAATTTTGTCGGTTTTATGAGCTTTTAAATTTCATTAACAGTGGATAACGTGAAAAGTGGGCGTAATAGTAGGCGTGTCGAAATTATTTTTAATAATGAATGCAACTTAGGTGTTTCAATTTAGTCCTTTATTATTCTAAAATCTTTATTCGTAGAGAAATTATATGAATTTGCGGTAAGACGTTATATGGGAGGTGGGCGTAAAAGTGGGCGTGTCACATTTATTTTTTGTTAGAACAAAGAATTTGACCAAAAAGCCATGTGTGCCAAATTTCAGGGTCGTACGTCCAATTTTGTTGCTTTTATGACGTTTTTGTTTTTAAATATACCGAAAAATACACTGTGCGGTATAAATTTTCGTACATTTTGATCTATGACTCCTTTCCTAATGCATAAATTTAGGCAATTTTCGGGGAAAATATTGTTTTTACTCAGGAAATATAAATTCGAAGTTTCATGACTCATGACGTTTGGACACAATTCCATTTTATTCGATGTTCGAAGGACACGGTTTTTTCGACTTACTCTTGCTTTACGAGCTATAACTCTCTTTCTAATATTCCGATTTAGTCCATTTTCAATACCAAAGAAGCCTTGTCTATAAGAAAGATTCTGGCAAAAAAATTTTAGCCCCCTAGCTTTTTCGGTGCGACCTCTATCGTGCTTTCAACAGACGGACGGACATAGCTAGATCGTCATAAAATCAAACCATGATTCAGAATGTATATACTTTATGGGGTCTAAAATGGATATTTCGATGTGTTACAAACGGAATGACAAAATGAATATACCCCCACCATTTTTTTGGTGGTGGTTATAAAAAGTAAAAATTGTTTTTTTTTACCCTTTTACCCTTTTTCTATGGGCTGTCACATATATGTAAAACTTAGTTTTATTAAATAAAATATTTAGAAACAGAACTAAGAAGAGGTACATATGTATGTATGCATATATGTAAATTTTTATGAGACCGAAATTCAAAAAATATTTGTATTTTGTATCTGTATTTTGTATTTGAAGTACACAGCTTAAAAGTACTTTGTATTTGAAATACACAACTTGAAAGTATTTGTATTTGAAATACACAACTTGAAAGTATTTGTATTTTGTATTTGATACACAACTTGAAAGTATTTGTATTTGAAATACATCAAGGAATGTATTTTGCCCAGCCCTGCGGCTGTGTGGCACGTAGCTCCGTCCTGTTGAAACAAAATGTTGCCAATAGCCTCCTCTTCAATTTTTGTGAACAAAAATTCCTTTAACATGGCCCGATAACGATCGCCATTGACTACGGCCACTTCTTGCTCATTTTCGAAGAAAAATGGTCCAATTATGCCCCAAATGCGACAATTGTGCCAAGATCAAAATGAGCTTCATCTGAAAAGATGATTTTTTTGGCCAAATCGGCAAAAGTAATGTCGTAATATTACCCAGCGTCGTTCAGGCGTATACACAACCATATTTGTTCAGCGGAAGGATAAACTAATTATCTGTCAAATGAGACATGAGCTAAGCGTTACCATTCACGAAATAAGCATTAATTGAAAAAAAAACGTTAGATGGCGGACCATTCAACTTGCTATTAATTTATTTTCTTTAATTTTGTCTTACAATAAAATCTTGTGTATTTTTACATTAGGAGTAATACTATTCATTCACTCATTGTATTTTTACGGAAACTGAAGAGTACGATTTAGTAGCCAGAGATAGCCTTTTGTGGGCATGGCACCTCATAATTTTAAAATTTTATAATTAACATTTGAATTTAACTTAGAAATCCACTACAGATTTTTTTTTAATTTTTTTTTTTCACATACAGATGTAATATGAAACGCATTACAATAAGGCCATGAAATTTCGAAATATATATTCATGAGTAAAAAAAATATTTTTCCCCGAAAATTGCTTAAATCTATGAATTGAAAAAAGGGTTATAGATCAAAACGTCCGAAAATTTATACCTCACAGTGTATTTTTCGGTATATTTAAAATTTAAAACGTAATAAAACTGACAAAATTAGATGTATAATTCTGAAATTTTGCAAACATCGCTTTTTGGTCAGAAGTTTTGCACCAACGGAAAATGAATGTGACACGCTTACTTTTACAACCACGTCCCATATAACGCTTTATCTCAAATTCCTATAATTTCTCTATGAATAAAGATTTTGGAAGATTGAAGGATTCCGTATTGTATTTTTAAGTTTATAGGCAGAAACCGTTTCGAAATTCTCTATGGACAAAGTTGTGGAAGAATGAAGGACTATATTGAAATATCTCAGTTGAATTTATTAGCAGAAACTATATTGACATGTATGTTTTAACGCCCACTTTCATTGAAAGACTCAATTTACGAAAATATTTTATTAGCACATCGATGTTATACAAAGAAAGTGAAACATATTTTAGTATAAAGAGTTTATTGCATAGCGATTACAGTTAATAACAAAATAATAAATTTTGTGCTATAAAAGTACATCAAATTGGTAGTGGGTATAAAAAATTCGGCATAACTGAATATGGTGCTCTTACTTGTTGTATCCCATTATCAATACCAAACAATCCTTGTGTATAGGAAATATTCTGGCAATATTGGAGCACCTTACTCTATTGTGCTTTCAAAAGACTAACAGACACATCTAGATCTTCCTAAAATGAAAAGTATATACATACTTATGGGGTCTAACATGGATATTTCGCTGTGTTACAAACGGAATGGCATCTAAACTGGAAACACTAGCCATTAAATGATAATATTTTTTTTTGTGCAAAATATTTTTATTATAAGATTTTATATATGTATGAAAAATTTACTCTTCTTTTGATTCATAATTTTTTTTGTACGATTTTTTTTGTTCTGTTTCCTTTAATATCAAATATTAAAATTAAAACTTAATTATTTTATTGACTTAAATTTTCATTTTCTTTATTGACTTAATATAGTAATATAATATTCTTTTTCTATTTTAAGTGTTATTCTAAGGTTGAAGATGTGCCACAAAGTGAAAATGTTATTATCTCTTCATATTTATCCAACTTATCTGATGACTTTGCAGTGTGTACTAATGAATCAAAGTCAGACCAGTGCCACAATTTTAGGGGTGGTAGTTTAGCCAACTCAGTTACATTAGATTTCAGTGCCTTTCCCGCTCAATCAATTCAATCGAAGCCAAATGTTATTGTCGAGCAGCTAACTCAACCATCACTAAACTTCTCAGGAATTGAAATTTCATCAAATTGTGTACAAACATCATCATTAAATTCTTCAACGACGTGTACTCTTGGATCTCAAAGAGACGGAGACTATACAAATGGATTAGTCAGTGACAATTTTCGTCCTTACATAGATGGCATCGATGAAGCTTTCCAATATTTACGTAGTATTGATAATACTAGAAATGAGGATATTCTGGATAATTTACTTGATATTTCAGTTAGTGATTATTAAACTACATTACAAAACTTAACATCTCAAAATGTATTTTTATTTTATCGGTGACTTAAAAATTGTATTTTTATTTTTGTGCAATAAATGTAAATACATCCAATAAAAAAGTTAACAGCTCAACGGCTTGGTTGAAGAATTTTCACGTTTACAAAATAACAATAAAAGAATAAAAAATCCTTATTAAGGTAAAAACTTATAGCTTTACTGAGTACTAGGAATTAAGCATGAATATTTCTTATAAGAACAAGTAAGAGTAATTTGTTGATCGTATTAAATGTCTTGGTTTGTTGATAGATAATTACTTAACTTTGGGAGTCACAATGATTGTATTGTAATTTAACTTCTTCAGTTGGTGGTCTTTGTGATATTTTTAGTATAAACAGTTCGCAATTGAATATCGTTCTTAAATTTTTACAATGGCTAAACATATATTTATTGGTATAGCTTAAAATTTTGTACTCTTACAAGTGGTACATAATTTTTCTATAAATTAACATCAAATTCGTCGTTCCTGCTTTTGTTGTTGTCACGGCCATTTATTATATGGATACATACATGTATTATAATAAAATGACGGAAAAAAAGTCTCTTGTGGCATATGTTTTAAAGAGAATGGTAAAGGAGGTAGTGTGTAATGTGATAAACGTACTGTATGGCTTCACTGGCGTTGTGCTGGAATTACTGAGGCTTTCTGCTCCTCTATGTCTAAGTATAATGGTATTTTTTTTCAAATGTCTCAACTGCCGTAACTCTCCAAATAATAGCGGGGACATCAGTCAACAAATTAGTCAGCTCCACAATAAACTTGATGCTATTTCAAATCAACTAAAGGTTCACAGAGCCGACACTGAAAAAATGATTGAAACATCTATCAATAATCTTCGTGCCGAGTTTCTATCAAGATTTATGGATATTGAATCCGATATTGTGAATTGCTACAAGCAAGTTAAAGGCCTTGATACTTCCATGGCAAACAAAGCTAAGCGACATGATGCTGTAACTAATGTCATCTATCAGAGAGCAAACAGAACAGACGTTGTAATTAATGGTTTACCAGCTGCCTTGTCAAGTCTGGATAAAACTATTGTGAATTTGTGCTCTTTTTTTTTGGTATTTCAATAGATATTAATGATATTCAACATGTCTGTTATATGAACAAAAGTAAATCTGTTCTTGTCAAATTTAAATGCGTACGTAAACGAGATAAACTTATGGAGGAATACCATAAATCTAGAAGCATGAAGCTTAGTAATATTATTAATGGCGATATTCATTCAAGGTTATATCTAAATGATCACTACGCACCGCTGGTAGCAAAAATAAATTTTATGTGTAAACGGATGTTGATGAAGAAAAAAATTAAGAAATACAAAATCTTCAATGCAGATAAACCCAGAGTAACAATCTTTTATATGAATGGGTCCAATGCTTCAAAGGATTGTTACGAATGTGAGAAACTATTTGTGGAAATTGGAGAACAAGTATAAGTGTTTATTTAATCTATCAGCTGAAATTTAAATTACCTTACTTATGAAATTTGAATCTTTTGTTTATAATCTGTATTATTATTATTGTTTTTGAGGAAAAAGTCTGGTGTGTTTTGTTTGGTAGTTATTAGCAAACTGAATTTATTTTGTATTTTCTAAAATGGTCAAGCCACTTGTGCGTACAAAACAATATCAATTATTTAACTCAAATGCCAATACATACATACATAGTTAAAGAGAAAATCTATATATATAAAAGTGAAACTCTGTGTGTGTGTGTGTGTGTTAGCTATAGACTCCGAAACTGTAAAGGTGGAGTTGCATACCATCCGTTCATGCGTTGTTGCGTTTGATACTTTTTCACCTTTTTATACGTTTCTAAACTCAAGTTACACACAATGCGTTTTATGCATCAACTCTTATGTTTTAATCAGCTGTTGTGTTAGGGTTGCCATTCGTACTGTTTTAGACCGAAAAAATAAAAGTCAGATTTTAACTTTTTTTTTGACTTAAAAAATAAAAGTCAAATTTTAACTTATATTTTTTACTTAAAAAATAAAAGTAAAATTTTAACTTTAATTTTTGACCGAAAAAATAAAAGCCAAATTTTAACTTTTATTTCTGACCGAAAGAATAAAAGTCAAAAAATAACTGTTATATTTTGACTTTTTTTTTTAAATTCGTAACTGTTACGGTCCCTGGTTTATAATGCAAAGCCATTTATCTGCCAAAAAAAATTCTGTCTTTATCTAACGGCAAGTTGTAATAATAGCCCTAAGTCTACTTAAAAATTGATAATTTGTCAATTGCAAGTGATATTTTTTACGTTATAAATAGTATTCCAAAAGTATTAATGGAATATTATTGTAATTTGAAGAAACAAATCAATTGAATTTACATATTAAAGATAATTTCAAAATTCAACTCGTAGTTTTTGAAATTCAATTACCAATTTCGAATTTTACTATTTACTATTTTTGAAATATAATTAATAACTTTTGAATTAGATCATTTTTAAAATAAAGTTTAAAAATATAGTGCATAGTTCTGAAATATATTCAAAAATGTTAAAGCATTGGTAATTCGTTTATTCAAACTAATATCAATATTAAAATCGAAAAACGACGTTTAATTTGTGTTTTTGACCACGTTTTTACATGTTTTTATGTTTCTTCTTAACTTTTTTTAAATAAAAATGTGATGTATTGAAGTAAAAGTTATGTTATCAAAATCAAAATGTACTGTTTTTTTTAAAGTACTGTTTTTTCCTCCTTAATGTACTTTTTTTCACTTTTCAAATATGGCAACCCTATGTTGTGTTTATATTTTTATTAACTAAAAACAATTTTGCCAAAATGTTGGAATTCATTTAGTTTATGTACATGATATTTTGTGCTACAAAAAGTTCAAAAATAACACAAGCATCAATAAGCATCTCCTCCATTGCACTTGTTTTCTTTTAATAATAAACAAACAGAGATGACACTCAGCACATTATAGTTATCGATAAGTAGAATAAAAATTTTGGTGATGAAAAAATTGTGTTTAAAATTATTTTTTATGTATGCGCTTCTTAAAAGTAATTGTAAACTTTATTTCGAATACTTTTTCTTTTATAAAAAACATTTTTTAATACAAAAAAAATGAAAAAAATAAATCCACCACACAATCAGATTTATCGATACATCGACAAAAAAAATATTATTTGTCATCCATGGCTATCAACAACAGCTGACATTTATTCACCTTTTATGCGACGGATACAAAAGTAGAAAGTAAACCTACTTTGCTGCGTTGATACGTTTATGCATTCTATGCGTTTTGCCGTGTAACTTGTCACATACAATTACACCGATTCTACTTTTTGACTGATGCATAAAACGGAACAACGGATAGAACGCATGGTATGTAACTCCAGCTTAAAACCGATCGGACTCAAACTTTGGTAAGTTGTTGTACACATACCATGGAGTGTTTATGGGTGAAAAAAAGTGGGCGGAGCCACGCCCATAAAAAATTAGTTATCAGTTTTAGCTACTTGCACTTGACCGATTTTTCTGAAACTTTGCACACATATCGAGCTGTCATGACTAAATAATTTCGTGATAAGAAAAGTGGGCGGGGCCACGCCCCTAAAAAAGTTTTAATTTTGAGGTACTTGCACTGGACCGATTTTTCTGAAACTTTGCACACATATGAGCTGTCATGGCTTTATAATTTCGTGATTGAAAAAATGGGCGGGGCCATGCCCATAAAAAATTAGTTATCAGTTTTAGCTACTTGCACTGGACCGAATTTTCTGAAACTTTGCAAACATACTGAGCTGTCATGACTTTACACTTTCGTCATTAGAAAAGTGGGCAGTGCCACGCCCATTAAAAAAAAGGTATCATTTTGGGGTACTTGCACTGGCCCGATTTTTCTGAAACTTTGCACACATATTGAGTTGTCATGACTATACAGTTTCGTATTTAGAAAAGTGGGCAGTGCCACGCCCATAAAAAAAGGTATCATTTTGAGGTACTTACACTGGACCGATTTTTCTGAAACTTTGCACACTTATTGAGCTGTCATGACTATACAGTTTCGTAATTAGAAAAGTGGGCAGTGCCACGCTCATAAAGAAAAAGTTATAGTTTTTAGCCTTGCACTTGATATTCGATTAAAATTTAGAATGCGATTAAAATTCATGAAGGGGCGTAGCAACGCGCGCCGGGATTGGCTAGTAAGATAATAATTTTAACTCAAGCAACAACAACTAAATGAGCCAAAACAAAACAATGTGTTAAAATGAATCGAATGATTTAACTGTTTATTTAAAATAGCAAACAAAAACATGTTGAAGTTAGAAACACAAAGATTAGGGTGGCATTTGAATATAAAGCAAATAAATAAAAATAGAGCAAAATGAAAATAGCAAATTTTACGTTATAATAATTTTTGATAAATTCACAAATCTTTGCAAGTAAGTAAAACGTCGTTAACAATTATTTTTTATTTATTATATTACTTTTATTTTATTTTTTTTCTTTCCATTAAGATGACACTTGAGTCGAACTTGGGTCCGGTGTCACATAAAAATATGTATTTGCGCTCTACTTTATGTGGTTCTTTAAAAGATTTAAAGATAGGGCATTTAACTGCCAAAGCTTTAATTTATCTTCTAAATCTACAAAATGAGATGAAATGCGTAATATACTAATTGGATATATTCTCGACGTAGTAGGTGTGAGCGAGACGTAACTCAAGTCACTTATTCCTACTAGTGCTGTTTTCATTCCCGATAGAGTAGCCAGATTTGAAATTCGAAAAATCAGTACACTCACGATAAAAAAGCAGTAAATAAAGAAAAAAACAGTAAATTTTTTTTAAGATATCATAATCATATTTTACTGATAGCCATGGTTTCTTCATTAGCTCTTGCATGCCAGTTACAGTGGTTTTTCTAAATCTCTTTAAATTTATTTTTACGGCTATTACCAATTTGCCTTCTTCGTTTGGAATACGGAGCCTTTTGATTTTTTTCGTTGCAAAAATCATAACTCTTGAAATAATTAAGATATTTTGAAGATTTAAAAAGATATTGACAGAAGACACTTTCGGCTTCAAAATAATGTTTACAAAATGCTGTTAGAGGTACAGGGTGCTCCAAAAATTGCGGTTAAAATAGGATAATTTTTCCAGATAAATGTTAACATGTTTTTCTAAATATAAGTTTTTTCATTTGTATCGCAAATACACATTTTTATATACTTTTAATATTTAAATCTAAGTAAATTTATATTAGTTTGACCCGGTGCGCTTTGCAATTCACATTCTTCAAATCTGAAAGGTTAGAAAAGAACACTCCAATATAACATGTTAAACCAATATTAAATTTTTTAATTCTATTACAGAAACACGTTTTTAAATTATTTTTAATCTATTATTTTAAATTTTTAATCAGGCTTGAGTTCATATTAATATTCTTTATTTTTACAAAGAATTTTTTTTTTTTTTTAATTGTGATAAATGAAAGAATAAATCTTGAAAAATTATATTTTTACCGACACTAGCCGAGTGGAATGCATTTTCGTAACCAGCTACGATTTCATCATCAGCACTCTCTGATCGGTGGTTACATGTTGGTTGTAAATATCATCTATTTAACTCACGGGACTTATGTTAATTGAATTCGGTAACTAATTTTTAGTTTTTCCTATTTCATATATTTTACCACAATGAGTTAGATTGAAATTTTAACCAAACAGCAACCCTTTTACTTTTGTTTGTTATTATCTTTCATTTATATCACTATTTTTGTCCTGCTCTAGCCACCAGTTAGGTAGCGATAAGAACAGATAATTGTTTTTAACAATCAATGTTTATAATCATTTGTTTTATTTTCTGTGAGGTCAGTATACAACGAAATGTTGACTGACTAACAGTGAATGAATGATTTTTTGCACCGTGCCCTGTGTTTATATAAATTGAATTTTTTTATTTTGTCGAACTTTTCTGTTTAAACTATTATTTTAAATTTTTAATCAGGCTTGAGTTCATATTAATATTCTTTATTTTTACAAAGAATTTTTTTTTTTTAATTGTGATAAATGAAAGAATAAATCTTGAAAAATTATATTTTTACCGACACTAGCCGAGTGGAATGCATTTTCGAAACCAGCTACGATTTCATCATCAGCACTCTCTGATCGGTGGTTACATGTTGGTTGTAAATATCATCTATTTAACTCACGGGACTTATGTTAATTGAATTCGGTAACTAATTTTTAGTTTTTCCTATTTCATATATTTTACCACAATGAGTTAGATTGAAATTTTAAGATAATAACAAACAAACGTAAAAGGGTTGCTGTTTGGTTAAAATTTCAATCTAACTCATTGTGGTAAAATATATGAAATAGGAAAAACTAAAAATTAGTTACCGAATTCAATTAACATAAGTCCCGTGAGTTAAATAGATGATATTTACAACCAACATGTAACCACCGATCAGAGAGTGCTGATGATGAAATCGTAGCTGGTTTCGAAAATGCATTCCACTCGGCTAGTGTCGGTAAAAATATAATTTTTCAAGATTTATTCTTTCATTTATCACAATTAAAAAAAAAAAAATTCTTTGTAAAAATAAAGAATATTAATATGAACTCAAGCCTGATTAAAAATTTAAAATAATAGTTTAAACAGAAAAGTTCGACAAAATAAAAAAATTCAAATTATTTTTAATATTAATATATTTGTGCTATAGATGTAATGTTATTTAGAATTTATTTTATTTAGCTAGAATAATTGGTTTTTATTAGTTAGTTCTCTTTGAAATAGTCAATAACATTAAGAGCGTTATCTAATAGACTTAACATATCGGTGCTATAATTATGTTCTTCCAAATTCTTTCGAGATCTTACATGTCTTCGTGATGAAATTAGTGGGTCTGAAGAGCCCGCCAACGTATTGAAAAGGTCCGCATTCTGTCGAATCCGTGAAATTTTGTAAGTATTTGTGTATCTAAATTTTTTGTAGTCTTTGTTTTTGCATTCCTGGGCTTCTGCTGACAAGTCTCCAATCGGTAAGCATTTATATTCTATTAAACTCTTACCATCAGCCAAAATTTTATGAACGGTAAGAGTAAGTTTATTTTCAGGGTACATTTGAGCTAAAAGTTGGGCAGTTTTGGATGCATAATCATCACATTTTAAACTATTTACCATTTCTCTAGAGTTTATAACATTTAGGATAACTGCCAACCTTTTTATAATATTATTACCGACCCCAGTAATTCGATCAGATAATTTTTCTTTTTGTTGTGTGTTCATATCCAAACATTCACCTTCTCGCGAAATTGTATACGCTAGTTTTTAAATAAACTTCATGATCCTAATTCTGACATGTAATGGAGAAATTCCATATTCATAATTTTTCTCATAACAATTTTGAAGGTCTTTCTGTGACATTTTTTAAATTTCACACTTTTACAAAGTTGACGAGGTATCTATTATTACATTTAAGACTTTGCCATCAATCATTGTAAGAAAAAATTCATACACTTTTTCCATTCTTTATTTCAATAACAGAAGGCTTTAGTTCCGAAATTTGCTTTTTTATATCGTTCACTGTAGATTTGATTATTTCTGAAGACTTCTTTTCAAATTAACTGATGATGAGCGAGGATTTTTCCAATGCTCAGCGATTTCACTTCTCAGTCGTAAAGGAACTACAGAAGCCATAAACATATTTGTATCTGTAATAGTTGTGCCTATCTGGAAGTGATACTGCTTCCTCTTCAAGCAAACTTTGAATAAGGTGTTTGGCTGTATGTAACCTTTACATTAGGTGGCACTGCTTCTTTTTTGGCAGATGTAATGTTTTTGTATACAGGAAGAATATTCATAATAAAATAGAATAAAATAGACAATTTTTCCTTTGACAATCCCAATTCCATAATCAACGATAAGCCTTCTTCTATATTATACTTTGTGGGTAAAGCATTTAATGAAGTAGAAAAACTCCCCTTGATTCTCTGCAGTCGACCTGGGCTTGCAAGCACCACAGCTTTTGTAATGTCGGACCTTGATTTGTTTTTTACAAACTTAAGACATAATGCTTCTGAAAGATGCGATTTAGGTTCTCCTCTTTTGCTTTCAGAGGATGTATATGGTTCTTTGCTGTTTTAAAAAGTTGTAACTCCATTTAACCATTATAACAGGTGTTTTTAAATTGAAATAAATAAAAAAATTGCAATAGTTATACCTACCTGATTGGCAGAGCAAAATACTGTTTATTATTTAACGAGAAGCAATAAAAATATGCAACAAGTAACTTTATTTTACACTAAAATTGCTTCAGTATAAAAAAAATTTTGAAACTTTTTTTTATTTATTTTCACATTTTGCACACATCTTTGTTACATAATTTAAAAATGAGAAAAAACATTTTCTCGTTTTCGCTATGAGGTTTTAACAGTTTTCTTCTTATTTCATCTACAGCGGCAACCAAACTTAGTCAAATTATTTCAAGTATTATGTAGCTAATAGCTCAGAAAATATGGGCGAGACCATTTTTGATCATTGTTAGATACGCTCTATTTTATATGTAAAAACTGTCTAAAAAGCGGCTACTGCCGAAAAAGTAGGGCATCTGCTAAACATTTTAATACTTCTTTTAATAAAAAACAAAAAAATACCAAAAAAGTTGTAATCAAACGGCAATGTTCATGACACTTTAATTTAAAGTGCATTTATTCTTTCAAGATCTCAAGATTTGCTTTTTAACAAATTGTCGACTTTGAGCAGCTGCACAAACTATAATTGTTATGCAATTAAGGAAAACGTTTTTGAATTGTGATCAGTAAGTAGTTCTTTATACGATGTTGTCATTAATTTCACAAAATTAATGTCTCCTCTGTACTCCTTGATGCGCAATAAATCGGCTACGTGTTGGTCGGTTAACTTATTACGTTGCTTACTCAAATTTATTTTTAGACTGGAAAAGATACCTCACAGTTATATGTGGTACCAAACATGGAGTATAGCTTGTACATTTCATTTTTAAGCTTATGATATTTATTGCCATCGATTTGAGTCCAAAATTTTTCTCCAGTTTCCAGAGGAATTTCTATATCATTTTGTATCATTTTAACTCTCCTCGCACTTTGATATTCTGCTTCTCTATTTTACAAATCAGTGGATACTCGTATAATTCTACTAATTTTTTAACAACTTTAAAAATCTTCAAACCTACCTAAGTCATTCTCCTTTCTAGATTCAATAATTTTAACAAAAATATTGAAGTTTAATTCATAAAAGACGATCAGCTGTTTTTTTTACGTTGACAATGCTACTATTTTTGAGTTGGTGGGTTAATAAATTTAATTTTTTATAAAAATGGTGTAAAGTGGTTGCTAACTGAAAAATTTTCATATTTTTACCTTAAAGTGTTAGGTTCAGTTCATTTGATATTTCGGTAATATCGCATAAAAAGTCAGGTCTAGTTGAAAGTCATGGTGTTCCCGTAAAGAAACAAGCTATTCGCTGTCCAATTTAGGCGTTATTTTTAAAAATATGGTAATTTCTTTTCTTAGAAAAAAAAATTCGTACTAAGCTTTTGCCTCGACTAAGCCAACAAACTTCTGTGTATAACAAGAGATCACCGTACTTCGCGTTAAGATTTTTCTATAAAATCTTTAAATCTGCTATGAGTAAGTGAATTGTGTCCACCTCTTGCTGATGAATTACACAATAGTAAGCTGGGCTAAATTCAAAATTCCCAAAATACCTTTGTTTTTTCTTCTCATGACTTGGGCTTTTGTCTACAATCAATAAAACAATCCGCTCGATGCGTCATACAAAACTTGTCCCGCAACACTACCATAAAAAGAAACTACTTCAAAAACTTAATCAACAGTGGTTAAATTTGCATCATCGGTTTTTATGCAAATAATAAGCTGGCAAATATTAATAATGTCCGTACTTTTGCCTGTAGATAATGAATAATATTTGCAATTTATTATTCTAGTTATATTTTTATAACTACTTTTTCCCATTCCTCATTAAACATTTTGCTTTGAGTGTAAACAAAAAAATTAACAGCAAGGTCTTAGGGCCAACCACTACAACTAACCGACAAAGTAAATGTTAATAAAAGGTAACGTTTGTTTACGTGAACAATAAACTGACTATTAAGTATTTTTCGTTATTACAACCTCCCTGTAAAATAAATTGTATATTTTTTCAATATGGCAGCACCAAAGCAAATTAATTAGTTCTTTAAAAACAAAGCGGCAACTACAAACGAATAGTAAACAATTATTTTATATGATAGATAATATGGTAACTTTTAATTTATAAACGTTACGTTAAAAGTTAAAGGTACTTTTAGGTTAAAGTGAAGTTGTAATAACGAAAAACTAGTTATCTGTCCGATAACATTTTAACTTTAGTTATCGGTGAGTTATAATAATAGTCCTTATAGCATGTTCACACGGACAGCAAAATTCAAGGTTCGCTCACTCATTCAAGGTTCGCGACCGAATCTTGATTAAATCTACAAGATTCGCCATACAAAATTTTGAGAGCGAAACTTCATGGTTCATTTTGAATCTTGTTGCGAATCTCGAAGAATTTACTATCACCTCCAATTTTGATAACAAAAAATCGCTAATTTATCTGTGCTGGCTGTTAAAACAAAACAAAGGAAAACAAAAAAAAAACATTGTGTTTAAAGAATTTAAAAAAATCATGTTGGAAATAAAAAATATATGTGTAAACATATATATTTAAATTAAAATGGAAAAAAAGAGAAATAGTGAAACATATTTTAAAGTGTAGAAGAATGACTTCAATCAAAGACTGTATTTCAATAAACCTCAAAAAAAAAGAAAAAGCCGCGTTAAAAGTGAAACAACAACTATCGTCTGAACGGTAGGGTTCGCGTTCGAGATTTAGAGAGCGAACCACGAGATTCATATTGCCGTGTGAACATGGCATTACTCTAACAAGTGTTGATCAGCGACTGGTTTGATTAACTTTGACGAAATGATAACAAATCAACATCCCAACATTAAGAAGCTTATAATATACGTGTGGAAACATCGCGCCAATAGAATTTTCTTGCTATACACATT
Organism: Phyto melanocephala; assembly: GCA_941918925.1. Lineage (NCBI taxonomy): Eukaryota > Metazoa > Arthropoda > Insecta > Diptera > Rhinophoridae > Phyto > Phyto melanocephala. The sequence continues at coordinate 18,572,856 of OW799238.1, forward strand.
TCAAAAAATGCCCATCACTGGCTTATAACCAGGTATTTCAAACGTTTCGTCTTATTAAAAGTCTTCAAATCAAGTTTCTAAATCCCCAAATCCCATCTTCCGTACATCTCTGCATTAAATGACGTATCTTATCTAACTTAAAATTATTCTCACGGGGTACAAGGCTTTTAGCATTAAAATGAAATATATTCAAATGTTCAGGAAATACCACCGAATTAATCTAAGGCTATTTCGCTTAAATAATCAGCTAAATCCAATTAAAACAAGTAACAGTGCTATATTCGGCCGTGCCGAATCTTATATACCCTTCACAACGTGTAGTCATGCAATAACAATTGTTTGTATCACCATTCATCCCATATAAAATACGTGCATACGTACACGTTAGAATAAATGTGGCATCGAATCCCAGCTGAGCCAAAAAAATTTTATTTTATTTTATTTAATATATTATTTATATTTTATTATTTTTTTTTATATATTTTTTTTAATTTTTTTAAAAAAATTTTTTAGAAAAATTTTTAAAAAATTTTTTTAATTTTTTTTTTAAATTTTTTTAAAATTTTTTTTTGTAGTTTTTTTTTATTATTTTTTTCTTAATTTTAATATTTTTTTTTTTTGTAATTTTTTTTTTGTTTGGTATGTTTTTTACATGTATGTATGTATGCATGTTGTTGTTGTAATTGTGAAAAAAAACGAGGTGGTCGTGGTTTTTTGCTCATATCTCAGAAAGTTATGGGGCGATTGTGCTGAATTTCAATAGCGATTCATTCCTGGATATTTCCAAGAGATTGATACCATATATAGATCTGAGGAACATATAGTTGCTTCTAAAAGTTGATTTCAACCAACACACGGACAGACGGACAGACGGACAGACGGATAGACGGACAGACGGACAGACGGACAGACGGTCAGGGCTTAATCGACTCCTCTATTCATAAGCTTTCAGAAAATATATACTTTATGGGGTCGGAAATGAAAATTGTAGAAATTACAAACGGAATGACAAAGCTATATATACCCTTGTACACCACAGGTGAAGGGTATAACAATAAAACTTACATGTGTGCAAAAATCAAGTCCCTAAGGTAAAAAAATATCTTTATTAAAATTTTTATTTCTTTTCTTGGGCACGATGATGAGTCGACTGCTCTTTTGCCACACTATCGCGAAAAGCAAAAATGTTTTCCGTTCAACGAACTAATAAGGCATTTACAGATGTTTTTACATTTCATACAGACCTGCTTTGCTGAAATTTAAATATTTTTTACAACTCTACCGATTGTGGACGAATTTGAACGAATATGTTGACCAAAAGAATCACGAAGTGCACGAAACGCCCACGCCCGCACAGGATATATTTAAAAATTTATCATACAAACTTTCCAAGAAAATTGTGTAAAATTGTAAAAAAATCAAATTCATATAATTAAAGAGATCAAAAACCCTAATATGAAATAACAATATTAATATAATTATACCCTTCAGCTGTGGTGCACAAGGATATATATAGTTTTGTCATTCCGTTTGTAATTTCTACAATTTTCTTTTCGGACCCCATAAAGTATATATTTTCTGAAAGCTTATGAATAGAGGATTCGGTTAAAGCCTGACCATTTGTCCGTGTGTTGGTTGCAATCAACCTTCAGAAGCAACTATATGTTCCTCAGATCTGTGTATGGTATTAATCTTTTTGGAAATATCCGGGAATGAATCGCTATTAGAATTCAGCACAATCGCTCATAACTTTCTGAGATATGAGCAAATAAACACGACCGCCTCTTTTTTCCCATTTTTTTAACACCAAAATTAAAAATTTTCAGCCATAGAATTGTTTAACTTTGCTATTATTTGTAGATATAATATGCCTCTAGAGGTATTCGTGAAAAATTTTGGATAAAGCGGGCTCTAATCGGTAAAGTTATAGGCAAAAAATATTCCAAAAATTTGCAACCGAGAGAGTCAATATTGGTATCATATCAAAGAACTTGACTAGCGCAATATAAGCACTTTTAGAAATTTAAGTTCATGTTGGCCGCCACTACAAACAATAAATTTATATATGGATCAAATCTGGTGTTTTAAAATGAAGCATCTTGAATCCCCTCAATATTGGAATCAAATGAAATGGCTTGACTAGTAGAACAAAGCCAATTATTAAAAAATTTAAAATCCAAGATGGCGTCTAAAACAAAATGGCGGATCAAATTTTTTTAACCCCATCAATATGGGTATCAAATGAAAGGGCTTGACTCGTACAATACAGTTAACTATGTTAAAATTTAAAATCAAGGATGGCGTCGGAAATAATTACGAAAAATTGCGTATTACATGAAATATAGCTTAAGCTACGATGTTGGATTATACAGTACATGATGGTGAAGGATATAATCAGATTCGGCATGGCCGAATATAGCACTCTTACTTGTTCTAACATAATATTAATATAAAAAAAAGAAAAACAATTATAATAAAAACTAATGAATCACTATCTCCAGAATCTACCAAACGTCCGTCCAAGAGATTTGCGCACTGTTGAATATCGACCAACATGTTCTTCCCATCCAACTATGTATGTATGTACTTTTAGTTTTTGGCTTATCCATATTAATTAAACGAAATTGATTTATCTTCTTTGCTGCCAAAAATTTGCGACACAAGAAATATAATTTGCTGGAAGCAGGAGAACATAGACCAGAGGATATAGACGAACGGGCGTTGGTGCCTACGGTATCACAACGGGACCCTCGGAGGACCCAAGTGAGCTATGCCTTCGGGCGGCTGCTGGATTGAACCTAACCTATTCAATGTCTAACTTAACTATTCTAATTCTAATACTGTAAATTATAAGATTCTAGGTCTTGTTGTATTGGTAAATCAAACTCAAATAAATAAAATCAAAAAGATAGATACCAAGAATTGCTCAAGTATAAAGCTAAAGTTTCTTTAAACTTCAGGTAAAAAAAAATATTTAAGTAATAAACAAGAGTTCCGATATACTTATGTATATATGCAGTCGAAATTCAACATAGAAATAAATAGTTTTGATTGAATTTTTTATCACGAAGGAGTTTCTATATAGATTATGATATACATATATCGATGCCTTACTTCCTCAACCTCGTACCTTAAAAAATACGGTTTTGACTTTTTCATATCAAACGATTGTTTCATGCTTTAACTAAAAAAGATTAGTATATTATTACTACTAATCAATTCCTTAATAATTGCATTCAAACTTTTAACCAAACACCGAAGTATAAAAAGATGAACCGTTTTTTTTTCTCTCCTGAAAAATTTTATTTTTTAAGATACGAGGTTGAGGAAGTAAGGCATCGATATTAAAAACTACAGTATTTGTATATTATAGAAACAAATACCTTTAGAATATTATAAAATTTCGATGCCTCTGCACTCTAAAACTTTATACCAAATTTAGGATCATATAGTGTGTAAATTATTGTTGAAAAAATTCGTGATGTCTAAAATTAAATCGATTTTGTGGTTATTTGTAGCAAAAAAACATAATTTGTCTAATTTTACTCAAAAACAAGTAAGAGCGCTATATTCGGCCGTGCCGAATCTTATATACCCTTCACAACGTGTAGTCATGCAATAACAGTAGTTTGTATCACCATTCATCCCATATGAAATACGTACATACATATAAAAAACATACATATATAAAAACATCCCATTGTAAAATTATAAATTTACGTATGTATGTTAAAAAAAAAATAAAAAAAAAATTTTTTAAAAAAATTTTTTAAAAAAATTTTTTAAATAATTAAAATATATATAATAAATATAAAACAAAAAAAAATATAAAAAAAATATTTAAAAAAAATATAAAAAAAAACAAGTAAGAGCGCTATATTCGGCCGTGCCGAATCTTATATACCCTTCACAACGTCTAGTCATGCAATAACAGTAGTTTGTATCACCATTCATCCCATATGAAATACGTACATACATATAAAAAACATACATATATAAAAACATCCCATTGTAAAATTATAAATTTACGTACATATGTATGTTAAAAAAAAAAAAATAAAAAAAATTAAAAAAAAAAATTAAAAAAAAAAAATTTAAAAAAAAATTAAAAAAAAAATTTTTTTTTAAATATTTAAAATATATATAATAAATATAAAACAAAAAAAATAAAAAAAAAATTAAAAAAAAATTAAAAAAAATTAAAAAAAAAAATAATAAAAATATAAATATATATTAAATAAAAAATAAAACAAGTAACAGTGCTATATTCGGCCGTGCCGAATCTTATATACCCTTCACAACGTGTAGTCATGCAATAACAATTGTTTGTATCACCATTCATCCCATATAAAATACGTGCAAACGTACACGTTAGAATAAATGTGGCATCGAATCCCAGCTGATCCAAACAAATTTTATTTTATTTTCTACATTATTTATATTTTATTATTTTTTTTTATATTTTTTTTTAATTTTTTAAAAAAATTTTTTTAGAAAAATTTTTGAAAAATTTTTTTAAATGTTTTTAAAATTTTTTTTTGTAGTTTTTTTTTATTATTTTTTTCTTATTTTTAATATTTTTTTTTTTGTAATTTTTTTTTGTTTGGTATGTTTTTTTACATGTATCTATGTATGTATGTTGTTGTTGTAATTGTGAAAAAAAAACGAGGTGGTCGTGGTTTTTTGCTCATATCTCAGAAAGTTATGGGGCGATTGTACTGAATTTTAATAGCGATTCATTCCTGGATATTTCCAAGAGATTGATACCATATACAGATCTAAGGAACATATAGTTGCTTCTAAAAGTTGATTTCAACCAACACACGGACAGACGGGCAGACGGACAGACGGTCAGGGCTTAATCGACTCCTCTATTCATAAGCTTTCAGAAAATATATACTTTATGGGGTCGGAAATGAAAATTGTAGAAATTACAAACGGAATGACAAAGCTATATATACCCTTGTGCACCACAGGTGAAGGGTATAAAAAAAATAAAAAAATTTTTTTTTGTTAAGCTGGGATTCGATGCCACGTTTTCTCTAACCAGTATACACGTTTGTATGTATGTATGTTGTTGTTGTAATGTTGTTTTTGTGAAAAACAATCGTGGTGGTCGTGGGTTTTTGCTCATATCTCAGTTGTTTATGTATCGATGTCTCTGATTTTCAATACCGATCTACTCCCAAATATTTCTGATATTTTAATACCTTATCCGGGTCCAACCTATGTCGGGGGGCTTCAAAAAGTTGATTTCAACATACAGGCGGACAGACTGACAGAGCTTAATCGACTCCCCTATTCATAAGCTTTCAGAAAATATATACTTTATGGGGTCGGAAATGAAAATTGTAGAAATTTCACACGGAATGACAAACCTATATATACCCATTTTCACTGTGTGAAGGGTATAAAAATGGCCGTCACTTAAAGTTAAATTCTATTTTCTACAGGTTCGTCCGCAATGGAACGAAACGAAACAGAACAAGTAAGAGCGCTATATTCGGCCGTGCCGAATCTTATATACCCTTCACACCGTGTAGTCATGCAATAACAGTAGTTCGTATCACCATTCCATATGATATACGTACATACATATAAAAAACATACTGTTACAGATTTATTTTTAAGTAGCTTAATTTACATTTTAATTTATTTTGTTTGTAGCAGTTAAAGTTACTGTAGTTGTATTTGTATTAGTTTGTTTTGCTGGTTTTTCGAACATGATGTTTGTTATTTTGTGTAGCATACTTTTAGGCACTTCTATTATTCGTGCATATTACTTAACGTCTTAATTTAAATGTAACGGTTTTCGAATGTACTAGAATGTACATACGAGAACTTTGTCGAATGTTACCGAACAGCACTGTGTTACTATAAATAGCCGAACAACACAGCTAGCGTAATCAGTATTACAATAGAGCTTGTAAAGTGCGTATCAAAGTGAGTTTGATAATAAAAGTGTATAACTATAAGTGTAATAAGTAAAGTGATATAAGAACAATATTTGAGTGTATTTAAATAAATAAAGTGCTCTTAATTTTATAACGAATTTTAAAGTGTTTTTTTTTAATTGCAATAAAAGAACTCAAAAGGTTTATTTAAAGGAAATATTCCAACGTTTATAAAAGGTATAAACGTAACAACTGGTGTCAGAAGTGAAATTGCATTTAAAAATAAAAATCAGACATGAAATTTGAGGAACTTAAAGTTGAACAACTCAAGAAAGAATTGAGTAAGCTGGCATTGCCGACAACAGGTAATAAAGTAGAATTGCAGAAGAGGCTTCTAGATGAATTTAAGCGGCGTAATATGGACATTGATGGTTACGAGTTTGACGAAAAAGAAGAAATGGAAGTTTCTACTCGTGCAACTACAAACAACATAGATTTAAGTACAATGCTTGCTGCTATGATGGAAAAAATGGAAATTAAATTCCAGGAAGCTCAAGAAACTTCTAGAGCTAATAATGAAAAATTATTAGCTGAAGTTAAAGAAGAAGTTCAAGAAACTTCTAGAGCTAATAATGAAAAATTATTAGCCGAAGTTCAAGAAAATTCTAGAGCTAATAATGAAAAATTATTAGCTGAAGTTCAAGAAACTTCTAGAGCTAATAATGAAAAATTATTAGCCGAAGTTCAAGAAAATTCTAGAGCTAATAATGAAAAATTATTAGCTGAAGTTCAAGAAACTTCTAGAGCTAATAATGAAAAATTATTAGCTGAAGTAAAAGAAGAAAGTAAAATAATGGAGTTGAGATTTCAAGAATGTTCTAGAGTTACGAACGAGAAACTTCAGGAAATTTCTGAAGCTGTGAACAGCAGAGTAGATGGCATTGAAAAACAAGTTAATAAAATTGATAAAAAACTGTCTGATCTCGAAAATGACATCGGAGCACAGGCTAGAGATGTTGACGAAAAATTGCAGATGACAGTTAAAAATGTTGACGAAAAATTTAAAAATCTAGAAACAAAAATTATTGATCTTCAATGTCATGAGGGACCAGTGCGGATAATTCCAGAAACATCAAGTAGAATAAAGGCCCCAACTTTTGACGGTAGTGCACCATTTAATGTTTATAAATTTCAATTTGAGACAGTTGCCAATAGAAATATGTGGAGCAATGAAGAAAAGGCTATAGAGTTGATTTTGTCGTTAAAAGGCAACGCAGCGCAAGTCTTGGAAAGCATACCTATTGGCTGCAGAGAAAACTATGATGACATAATGGTTGCACTACAACGTAAGTATGGCGGTGAGCACAAACGAGATATATACCGAATGGAACTACGAGGCAGAACACAGAAAGCTAACGAGTCATTACAAGATTTCGCAACGGAGATCGAGCGTCTGGTGCAGCTGACATATCCAGGTGAAAATCACCCATTTTTGGATCAGTTTAAAATTGAAACGTTTGTAAATGGAATACGTGATCCAGAAATAAAGCACGCGGTGTTTGGCACGCATAAATCAACATTTGCAGAAACAGTTTCGTATGCACTAACACAGGAAACTGCCAAATTGCTTTCTAAGCCGCAGATATACAAGGTGCGAAATCTTGAAATTTCTACAGAAATGGATAGAGATGAAGTAAGCGATTTAAGGGCTCGTATACAGGCGTTAGAGGAAAAACAAGGCAAAGCCAGAGTCAAATGTTATAATTGTGGTAAGAGTGGACATTTTCAACGAAATTGCAAAGCACCAAGGAAGCGGGCTAGATCTGTTTCGCCACCTGGAAACAGCAAACGGGCAAACACGAAACCTTCAAATGAGTCACCGTTAAACTAAAACGAGCTAGCACTACGGGGCAAGAGCTAGCTCCCATAACCGAGGGCCCCACAATCTCCATATCAGTTATGCAGCAGAAAAATAGCAACCTTACTGCTTGTGGGTATATCAATGGTCGAAGGCATATTTTTACCATAGACACAGGAGCATCGCAGTCTATTATCAGGCCCGATTTAGTAAAGAAAACAATCGAACCGTTATGTGGCGTAAGTCTGCGAACAGCTACTGGGGAGCCTGCTACTGTCTATGGTAAAATAATCGTAAAAGTAACTATTGCCAACATAACTGTCAATCATGTATTCATCGTTGCCGACATTGTGGACGAAGTAATCATCGGTGCAGATTTTCTGATTACTCATAGCATTAATCTGCACATGGGGCAGAAGGTAATGATTTGGAGAAATGTTGAAATACCCCTTGATGTTGGTTATGAAAATAAGGTGCATGTAGAGAAACTAGTTGCTACAGAATATGAGAAAATACCACCACAGTCAGAAAGTGTAGTATGGGCGCGTATAGAGGGAGATTGTGTGGACAACCGGTTGTGGGTGGTAGAACAAACAGATATAAAAAGTGACTTAATAACAGCAAAAGCCCTTGTCAAAACCAGCAATGACGGAAGAGTCCCTGTAAGAGTGCTTAACCTTTCCGCCTGTGAAAAAGTCGTCAAGCCAAAATCCGAATTAGGTCAATGTGCTAAAGCTGAGGCAATAATTAATTGCGAAATGAAATCGGGTCCTGTCAGTATGTCCAACAAAGAGCAGGAAATGCTAGCAGAATACATAGAGAAGTGGGTTAAAGGATTATCGCCGTCCGATAGGAATAAAGCAAAACAGCTACTCAGAAAACATGCATCCATCTTCGCTCTAAAAGGTCAACATCAAGGTAGAACATCACTTGTGAAACATCAGATAAATACCGGCGATGCAAGGCCTATAAAACAAGCTCCTAGAAGTATTCCTCTAGCGAAACGTAATGAGGTCAAAGAGCTTGTCAATGAAATGGAGCAGAGTGGAGTAATAGAACCTTCTTCAAGTCCTTGGAGCTCACCGGTAGTTTTGGTTAAAAAGAAAGATGGCAGCACAAGATTTTGCGTCGATTATAGAAAACTGAATGACGTCACGAAGAAGGACAGTTATCCACTACCAAGGATAGATGACACTCTGGACACGCTAGCAGGAACAAAATGGTTCTCTACATTAGACCTGCAAAGTGGTTATTGGCAAGTAGAAATATCTGATAGAGATAAGGAGAAAACAGCTTTTAGTGCAAGTGACGGGCTATGGCAATTTAACGTGATGCCATTTGGACTATGCAACGCTCCAGCCACATTCGAGCGATTAATGGAACGCGTATTAAGGGGACTTCATTGGAAGACATGCCTGGTGTATCTTGATGACATAATTGTCATGGGTAAAAGTTTTGACGATCACCTGAAAAATCTAGAAGAAGTTCTTAAACGAATATCAGTGGCTGGACTTAAATTAAGTGCAAAGAAATGTGCATTGTTCCAAAAAGAGGTTAAATACTTGGGGCATCGAGTTGCAGAGGATGGTATATCAACTGACGATGATAAAATCCAAGCTGTGAAGGACTGGCCTCGCCCGAAAAATCTTCATGAGTTACGTAGTTTTCTAGGCCTCTGTACCTACTACAGGAGATTTGTACCGAATTTTGCTAGTGTCGCTGCCAGTCTACATGAGCTCACCAAGAAGTCACGACCATTTCTGTGGGCTGAAGCACAAGAACAAGCATTTCAGAAGCTCAAGGAGTTGTTATGCGTAGCACCAGTTTTGGCATATCCTATCGCTGGAGAGAAATTTGTATTGGATAGCGATGCGAGTGGCTACGGGATAGGTGGTGTTCTTTCGCAAGTTGTCAACGGAACAGAAAGGGTCATAGGCTTCTACAGTCGGACACTCTCGAAGCCTGAAAGAAATTATTGTGTAACACGACGAGAGCTTCTGGCAGTTGTGGAGTGTGTAAAGCATTACCACAAATATCTGTACGGACAACACTTCGAACTAAGAACCGATCACTCTGCACTCAGATGGTTGCTACAATTCAAACAACCTGAAGGACAGCTAGCCCGTTGGATTGAACGTCTCCAGAGCTACGATTTCAGCATTGAGCACAGAAAGGGCACTAAACATGGAAATGCAGATGCACTCTCCCGAAGACCGTGCAGATTGGAGTGCAAACATTGTGCAAAAGCTGAAGGAAAAGAATGTGTCGTCGACGTTCGACTAACACATATAGAGACAAGTGACGACTGGTCAGCGGCGCAAAGAAACGATCCCATACTGGCAAAAATTATGTCAGCAAAAGAGGAAGACAAAAGGCCAACCCGTAACCAAATATCAGCGGAAAGTCCACTGATGAAATCATACTGGGCGCTATGGAATAGTCTGCAGGTTATTAACGGATGCCTTTATCGCAAATGGGAAAGTACTGATGGTAAATCGACAACAAATCTGATTGTGGTGCCATCATCTAAAGTCAAAAAGGTATTGAAGGAGTTTCATAATGGTTCAAGCGGTGGTCATCTTGGTGTAACAAAAACCATAGAGAAGATAAAGCAACGTTTCTATTGGGTTGGATGCCAACAGTCTGTAGCTGATTGGATAGCAAATTGCGCGCAATGTATCGCAGCCAAGGGCCCAGTAAGACGGAGTCGCGGAGCGCTGCAGCAGTACAATTCAGGTGCTCCGTTTGAGCGAATAGCGATGGATATAGCAGGCCCTTTTCCTGTTAGTGAGGCTGGAAACCGATACGTTCTAGTTGTAATCGACTATTTTAGCAAATGGCCAGAGGTATACGCAATACCAAACCAAGAAGCTAAAACTGTCGTAAACGCATTTGTGAACAACTGGGTGTGCCGCTATGGAGTTCCACTTGAGCTACATTCTGATCAGGGAAGAAATTTTGAATCTGCGATATTCCAGGAAATGTGCGAACTATACGGTATCCGAAAAACGAGGACTACGCCACTGCATCCACAATCTGATGGCATGGTCGAGAGATTTAACCGCACGTTGGAGGAACACTTGAGAAAAGTGGTCAGTGCACACCAAAGGGACTGGGATGAGCACATACCAAAGTTTCTGTTGGCATACAGGTCAGCCGTTCATGACTCAACCTCCCGAACACCTGCAAAAGTTATGTTTGGAACCGAGCTGAAACTGCCAGGCGATCTAGAATTCGGTATTAATCCCTCGACAATAAATGAGCACGAAGAAGATAATTCAAGCGGACAAAAAGATTTAGACGAAATTCATGAATTCGTTCGTGGCCGAATAAAAATGACCAGCGACAAGATGAAGGCCAGATATGACAGAGCAGCAAATTCTGAGGGCTTTAATGAGGGTCAGCTAGTTCTACTATATAACCCACAACGAAAAAAAGGACTGTCTCCTAAACTCCAAACTCATTGGGATGGGCCGTATAAGGTGATAAAAAGAATAAATGATGTCGTGTATAGAATACAGAAGTACAATAGCCCAAGATCAAAGATGAAAGTGGTTCATCTCGAGCGCCTCGCTAAGTACGGAAAAAGTGAATTTGTGCCTATTCGGGACGAACAGGCTTAAGCGGGCGGTAGTGTTACAGATTTATTTTTAAGTAGCTTAATTTACATTTTAATTTATTTTGTTTGTAGCAGTTAAAGTTACTGTAGTTGTATTTGTATTAGTTTGTTTTGCTGGTTTTTCGAACATGATGTTTGTTATTTTGTGTAGCATACTTTTAGGCACTTCTATTATTCGTGCATATTACTTAACGTCTTAATTTAAATGTAACGGTTTTCGAATGTACTAGAATGTACATACGAGAACTTTGTCGAATGTTACCGAACAGCACTGTGTTACTATAAATAGCCGAACAACACAGCTAGCGTAATCAGTATTACAATAGAGCTTGTAAAGTGCGTATCAAAGTGAGTTTGATAATAAAAGTGTATAACTATAAGTGTAATAAGTAAAGTGATATAAGAACAATATTTGAGTGTATTTAAATAAATAAAGTGCTCTTAATTTTATAACGAATTTTAAAGTGTTTTTTTTTAATTGCAATAAAAGAACTCAAAAGGTTTATTTAAAGGAAATATTCCAACGTTTATAAAAGGTATAAACGTAACAATACATATATAAAAATATCCCATTGTAAAATTAAAAATTAACGTATGTATGTTAAAAACAAATAAAAAAAAATTTAAAAAAAATAAAAAAAAAAATTAAAAAAAGAACAAGTAAGAGCGCTATATTCGGCCGTGCCGAATCTTATATACCCTTCACACCGTGTAGTTATGCAATAACAGTAGTTTGTATCACCATTCCATATGATATACGTACAAACATATAAAAACCATACATATATAAAAACATCCACATTGTAAAATTATAAATTTACGCATGTATGTTAAAAAACAAATAAAAAAAAATTAAAAAAAAAATTTAAAAAAAAAATTAAAAAAAAAAATTTTAAAAAATAATTTAAATATATATAATAAATATGAAACAAAAAAAAAAATTAAAAAAAAAAATTTTAAAAAAAAAATTAAAAAAAAAATAATAATAAAAATATAAATAATATATTAATTAAAAAATAAAAAAAAAATAAAAAAAAAATTAAAAAAAAAACAAGTAAAAGCGCTATATTCGGCCGTGCCGAATCTTATATACCCTTCACAACGTGTAGTCATGCAATAACAGTAAATTCACGTATGTATGTTAAAAAAAACAAAAAAAAAATAAAAAATAAAAAAAAGATTTAAAAAAAAAAAATTTAAAAAAAAAATTAAAAAAAAAAATTATTATATACATATATAATATATATAAAACAAAAAAAAAATAAAAAAAAAATTAAAAAAAAAAAAAAATAAAAAATAATAATAAAAATATATATAATATATTAAATAAAAAATAAAAAAAAAATAAAAAAAAAATTAAAAAAAAAAATTTTAAAAAAATTTAAAAAAAAATTTTTTTGCCTCAGCTGGGATTCGATGCCACGTTTTCTCTAACCAGTATACACGTTTGTATGTATGTATGTTGTTGTTGTAATGTTGTTTTTATGAAAAGAAAATCGAGGTGGTCGTGGGTTTTTGCTCATATCTCAGTTGTTTATGTACCGATGTTTCTGATTTTCAATACCGATCTACTCCCGAATATTTCTGATATTTTAATACCTTACCCGGGTCCAACCTATGTCGGGGGGCTTCAAAAAGTTGATTTCAACATACACACGGACAGACGGTGTGTATGTTGAAATCAACTTTTTGAAGCCCTCCGACATCGCTTGGACTCGGGTGAGGTATTAAAATATCAGAAATATTCGGGAGTAGATCGGTATTGAAAATCAGAAACATCGGTACATAAACAACTGAGATATGAGCAAAAAACCACGACCACCTCATTTTTTTCACAATTACAACAAGCTACATACATACTGGTTAAAGTAAACGTGGCATCGAATCCCAACTGAGCCACAAAAATTTTATTTTATTTAATATATTATTTATATTTTATAATTTTTTTTTCATATTTTTTTTTAATTTTTAAAAAAAAAAATTTTTAAGTTTTGTTAAACTAGGGATACGTTCCGAAATTTAAAAAAATCGGATAAATTTAAATTAAAGTATTAAAAATGTACCAAATTCGCATAAAAAAAGGAAATTTCATTTTTCTTGATGGCTCTGATTGATGATTCGCCTAGTTTTATGTGGTCTGCCAGAGCCTTATTTTTAGCTCCATTTGCTAAGCGGTCCAAAATTTTGATCTTTGTCTCTAAAGAAATCGTTTGTCGTTTTTTTATTTTTCTCCATATCAATTTCTTAAAATCGAATCTAAAAATTTTATGTTAGCATTGAAACCATAAAAAAAATTTACACTTTTTGGAGCGAAACTTCAACACCTTTGATAATTAATATTTTAAAATCTCTGTGAAATTCCACCACAATAAATATTTTAAATTTAATGCAAAATTCAACTGTCAATGACTAAACTGCAAACGTACGTTAGAACATTTCTTCGTAGCCTGCTTACAAAATCTATAAGGGAAATCCCAAATTTCAAATAACCGTTGCTAATCTTCGCATGAAACGCATTAATTAACAGAAAGTACAAACCTTAACAGAAATCTACAAACTTTACAGAAAGTACAAACCTTAACAGAAATATCAAAGGCCAGTGTTATCAATTATCTAAATATTATTTTTATATAAAAATATTGAATATTTAAAAACCGCATAAATTCAAATTCGCATAAAAAAAGACCTGAGTGTATGCAGTCGAAATTCAACATAGAAATGAATAGATTTGATTTAATTTTTTATCACGAAGGAGTTTCTATATAGATTTTGATATATATTAAAAACTAGAGTATAATATAGAAACAAATACCGTTAGAATAGTGGGGACTATTCTGCGTTTCGATTCCGCTCAGTTTCCTTCGATTGTATGTATTCTGCATTACGATCGGAGCTTCGTTTTTCTCAGTTGTTTTCTTTTCTGTGTTTTTTTGTTAAAAAGTTTAAAATTTAAAAAATGTAAAATGAGATAAAACGTTCAGATTAAAAAAACACTTAAAATTATTTTTAATTAATTTAATTAAACAAATTTTTTTGTTTTAAATTGTTAATTTTTATACCCGAATCTGATGTGTTTTTTCTGTATTACAGGTCAAAAACGACATCACCACAGCAATATGAAAAATTGGAAAATTTAATAACATCTAAAGCAGACATTGCATGTGGATACCACCAGCGATTAAAGGAAGAAGTAGCAGCGTTCTGGGAGGAAGTTGCAGGAATCCTCAATGCACTATGTCCTCCAACAAAAATGCCAGTGCATGGAAAAAAGTAGGTATGGTTGTGTATAATTATTGCAGAAATTAATATCAATTTATAGGTGTGGATTGACTGGAAGTGCTACATTAAGAAGATGTCAGCAAACAAAAGGGAAATGATGAGCAGCGGAGGAGGCCCTTGCCGCTTGCAGCGCTTTAACCCCTTTGAAGAAAAAGTAGTACAGCTGATGGGGCTAGTAACCATTACATCTGGTATATGCAATGCAGGAGATTTTGATGTTGCCTGTGAGGTTCAGGAACCGGAAAATTCAGAAATGGATATTTCGGCGCGTTCTGAAGACATACCAAGCACTTAAAAAAAAGACAGGGCCCACAAGAAATAACTTTGGGCTTGTTAAAAGAACAATTAAAATCTCAAAAAGAATTCTACCAAGAGACCAAAGACTTCAACACAATGGCTAAGAAATATGATGATATGTTAACGCACCTAAGACACAGAAAAACAATTAGAAGAAGAGCAACATCACAATAGAATTAAGGAGGAATTATTAAAAAAGAAAGTGGAAATTAAACTTAGAATGCTTTACCTTGAACATCCCGATCAATCAGACTATGTACAATATAATATGATAAATTTACCAAATATGTGATATGTAAGTACAAAATGTTTAAAACCATGAATTTTCAATTATTTACTAATTTTTATTATTAAATGAAGTACCATTATTTTTTTAATTTTTAATAAATAATTAAAAGTTTTTTTATTTGAACTATAAGAAATTATAAATACATATTTATATATAATGCAGAGTAATTTTTTATTAAATATATTATAATAAATTAAAAAACATAAAAAACGAGAGTATAATATTTATTTTTTTAACTATAAAAATTCGAGAGTATATTTTCGCAATATCACGTGCTATTGAAGCGTAGTCAGTGTCAAAAATTTCCTCTTCGCCCTCTCCTTCACTACTTTCAACTTCACATTCCTTACTTTCCACATCTTCTACCCGGTAATGTATGCAAATGTTGTGAAGGGCACAAACAACATTAATTATTTGACTGGCTTTTTGCGGGGAGTTCCCTAGCACCCAATAAACAGCGAAATCGGTTTTTATAAACCCCAATAGTTCATTCAACTATATTTCTTGTCTTAGAGTGACGAATATTGTAGTTGCTTTCCCTGCTACCTTCGCTTGGAGTTCGATAAGGAGTCATTAGCCACGGTTCTAAGGGTATCCTGCATCATCTGTTAAAAATACAATTAAGATTTTCTTACTTTCACACAATAACATAAAAAGGTATAACTTTGTTTTAATTTAGCCCTGGCTGTACTTAAGGCCCATACATATATGTGAATCGTGATTGCTGCCAGGTTGCTTGCATCAATACACCTTATGCGCATTTTGTTATTACAGATCTAAAACCATTACTTTAATTAAATAACACTTTTATCTTAAAACAAACATACCACCATTGCATTAATGCTAAAAAATCCCTTTCTGTTATAATCTTAATATGTGTGCCATCGACACACATAATGACACCTGGAAATCCAGCCTTTGAGTAAAAATCTCACTTTGCCTCAAACTTTTCCTCCTCACTATGTTAAAATTTTATCCATTGAGGGCAAAGCTTTACCTGCATTACCTCAAGAAAATTTGATAATGACTTCGACACCGTAGGTTGCGCCATCCCAACATTAAAATCTGCTCCAACAAAGCAGCCACAACTCGGTTAAGCGGTGAACAAGAAGTCAAAGATTTTAGCTGCACCTCACGAGCAAAAATGTCTAAAACATATTTGAACGCGTCTTTGTTTAATCGAAAGTTCTTTTTAAATCTGTAAGAGTAAATTAGTTTACAACATTTTAATATTTTTCTTTCACAATAAAAATTACATTTGACAAACTTACAATTGATCGCTCATTTCAAGTGAATTGCACCTGTCCCTAATTTTGAACTTTTTAACCCTTGCCGCTTTATTTTTCATGTTGTTCTCCTCACTCACCAACAATAATGCAGCTGTTATAGTTGCAAACACACTGATTTAATCCTCTTAATCTTTTGGTATTTCCATATTTAATGAAAACACTATTAATTTTTTTTAATTATGTCCCTTTATCTTCACAAGATTCTTTACACTGTAATATATTTATTTACTAGAAAAGCCCGGCGCGCGTTCCTACGCCCCTCAATGAATAAAAATGCATTCTGAATTTTAATTGAAAATCAAGTGCAAAAAGCTCAGAATTACAATTTTTTAATGGGCGTGGCACCGCCCATTTTTCTAATCTTGAAACTGTATAGTCATGACAGCTCTATATGTGTGCAAAGTTTCAGAAAAATGGGTGAAGTTCAAGTAGCTGAAAATGATAATTTTTTTATGGGCGTGACTTACTTCTTCGTAGTGGCAAGTTATTTAGTATGTATAACAATTTTTCTTTTAATTTAATTATATACAGTGTTGAAAAACGATAATAAATTAATAAGGTTGTAACCAAGGGTAGTAGGTCAAATTGTCGGTAACAATTCTCCCCCCAGTAAGATGAGTCTTCGGTAAGTCTTACTCCAGTCTATTTTCGACGTCCAAAACTGCCAGTTTGACTGGGGGTCGCTCTATAATACCACTCATTGTTTTTAATTTAGCTCTTCGAACTTGATCATCCTTTGCCTTTGTTACTTTTACAACTTTTCCTCGTTGGTGTTTCTATCGGCATTTTCATCGGCTACAAGCACAATATCGCCTCCTACAACATTGGTAACATCTTCTTAAAAAAACGTCGACAAAACATATTCACAAACATTAAGATTATCAAAGGCAGCATCTTTAATATTGGGTCTATCGATTTGTATTTCAGAATATTCATCCGCAAAACTTGTCATCTGTGTCATCTTTAATACATCCTTTTTTGTCTTAATCACATCCAGTGAATGTGGTCTTTCAACTAATTCTTGTTGCCAAAGACTTTCAGACAGTTTCAGCCAAGATGGACCTTCAAACTAGGCCTTATAGTTATCAGTAGCTGGTCTAAACTTTGTTGCGAAATCTGCTGCATTCATTTTACTTGGAACCCATCGCCTTTCGGAAACATTTATAAGTTTTAAAATTTCAGCAACCCGAAACATAAAAAACTGCTTGTATTTTCTAGGGCCCCCAGTTAGCCATGTCAAAACAGTTCTTGAATCGGTCCACAATATCTTTCGCTGCAATTTTATATCGTGCAAAGTAATTGTCTTCATTAGCCTGGCTTCCTGTAATTCGAGCAGTGGTATTGAAAGGGGTCGAAGTGGGGCTATCTTTGATTTTGCCGCGATGAGTCTTATTTCCACCTTTTCACCAATTGAAAATCGAAAATATGAAACGGCTGCATAAGCGTCCTCACTTGCTATGACAAAAGTGTGTAATTCAGCAGAATATTCATTTTGTTGTAGCGCGAGTGAATAACAGCGCGGTATGGATATTTTGGTTATTGTTGGCAAAAAAGTGAGCCAATATTTCCACTTATTAAAAACGTCATCATTAAGAGGCTGATCCCAGTCTATACCGCTTTGACAAATTTCTTGCAGAATTGATTTTAAATATGAAATAAAACACGCAACAAACCGTAAAGGGTCGAAAGCGTTGATGTCCGACTTGTAAAACCTCTCGCTTTGTAGGTACTAAGTCCTCTGATAGAATTGGTCGTCGAAGCCGTACAAATTTTAAGTTCATTTTAAAAACATAATTTTTAGGGTCCCAGTAAAGCCCAAGAATTTTTTCATATTGAATAATTTTTTCTCTATTTTTAAAGGCCTTTGGATCTGGGTCTTTTGTTTTCTTTAGCGCTTTCAGAACTTCTATGGAGTTTGATGACCTATAACGCATAATAAAACCTCCTTTAGCATGGACGTCTCGTACATTTATTGCTAGCTTAATTGCGTCTCTGATGGTTGTTGTAGAGTCAATGAAATCATCAACGTAATTTTGTTTTGTAATTGCCTCAATTGCCCTTTCATTAACAAATTGTCTAGCATTTTTGTTGCGAACAAAATGTGCAATGAAAAATGAACATGATGCTCCAAAGGTAAATACATTAAATTGATATACTAGAAGGGAATTGTTTTCATCCCACCACAAAAAACGCTGCGCACTTGCATCTTCTTTTCGAACACATATGCGGTGAAACATTTTGGCTATATCTCCGCACACAGCTATAGCTCCCATTCTAAATTTAAATAAAATATTAATAAGGGGTATCAGCAAGTCAGGGCCCTTCAATAAAAACTCATTGAGAGCATAACCCTCAGATTTAGCTGCAGCATCCCACACGAGTCGTATTTTATTTGGTTTATGTGGGTTTTTTACAATAAAGGTGAGTAAATACCATGCTTTGTTTTTATTTTGCTGTAGTTCTTCTAGTGGTAATCTTTCAGCGTAACCTTTTTCTTCTAAATTATAAATTTGTTGCTTTAAAATTTCGGCTAGATAAGGGTCCCTCTCAGCTTTGTGTTTAATACACTTTAAACGTCTCATGATACTTGGCAAACTATCTGGCCACTCTGGCGGGTTATTTTTCCATAAAAGTCCAACCTCGTATCTGCCGGCTTTAACGTCACAGGATTCGTTTAAAATTTGTATAGCCTGCTCATCGTCCTTCGACACAGGCGCTGACTTCACATCTGTTATACCAACACTTTCATCAGCAAAAAATTGCTTTACAAGGTCATGAACTTCATCGCAGTTGCATTTGTGAAAATTAAGCTTTCCAACAGGTTTAGAGCTACCACCTAAAAGAGTCCATCCCAATCTTGTTTTTGATGCCATCCGCCTTCACGCACTTTAATAGATGCAATTAAATTGGGATTATTTACACCAATTATCATTGATGGTACTGCGTTCATGTAACCGTCAAGGGGTATATCTTTTAGGTAAGTGTATTTGGCTTTGATATCTTCAACGTTCATTGTTTCTTTTGAGTTTTTAACGGTGTACACGTTGTTGATTGGAAAAATATTATAGTTGGGTTTGGCTGAAGATATTTTTAAATTCAGTTTTTTACAATTATTTTCATTTTGGGTGACGTCACCAGTCCATCGGATGCAAATGGGGTCGTTAATGCCTCTAACACCTAATAAATTAGCTACCTCTTCTTCTAAAAGCGTTAACGTCGAACCATCGTCCATAAGAGCATATATTTGAACGGATTTGTCACCGCCATAAAGAGTGACTGGTAATACTCGATAAAAGGGCTCATCTTCAATTGAAGAACTATGATTATTTACTTTGCCACCTGATGGCTGCTCTTCATTATGCAATAATCGGTTGTGAAATACAGAACACCCATCAACCCCACATTGTTTTTGAAATCAACATCTACCAGACCTGGGGGATCTCAATTACATTTCAATTACAATTACAATTACATGTAATTTGTAATTG
This sequence comes from Phyto melanocephala, assembly GCA_941918925.1. NCBI lineage: Eukaryota > Metazoa > Arthropoda > Insecta > Diptera > Rhinophoridae > Phyto > Phyto melanocephala. Next base: position 18,592,869 of record OW799238.1, read on the forward strand.
AGGTAGTCTAAATTACAATTACAAGTAATTGTAATTGAAAGTAAGGACTTAACTCAATTACAATAAAATGTAATTGTAATTGAAAAATGTCAATTACAATTACTTGTAATTGTTAATTGAAAAAAATCAAATACACATTACATGTAATTGTAATTGAAAATGTTCAATTACTAATTACAAGTAATTGTAATTAATCAACAAATAATTACTTGTAATTGAACAAAATTCAATTACATTTTTAAAACCATAAAATAAAACTTAAAATTCTTAAAACGATTTTCTAAATTATATGAAAAAAAATTGTGTTATTTAAAGCAAATAATAAATTTTTTTAAATTGGTTCCTTGTCTTAATTATTTTTTAATCAGGTATGTGATGAAAAACGATCGATTTCATTTCGATGATTATTGAAATTTCAATTCGGACGTGTTCGTAACATTTTTAAACTTAAAATTATTAAATGGTAAAGACTGGCTTATATAATATGTAATTGATAATTTTTGTAATTAAATACTTTTTTGACAATAAATACTTAAAAAAGTAATGATTACTTGTTTTTTTTAAATTACTTAATGAAAAATTTTTTTTTCCAATTAAATGTAATTGTAATTGTAATTGGAATTTTTTCAATTACAATTACATGTAATTGTAATTTAAGAAAACTTCAATTACAATTACATGTAATTGTAATTGATTTTTACTTCTTTTTCAATTACAATTACGTGTAATTCAAAATTCAATTACAATTACATGTAATTGTGTAATTATAGGTGTAATTAAATACAAAATGTAATTGAGACCCCTGACATCTACGCCTGTGTTTTCCAAAGCAAACACGGCATAAATTGTTTGCCTTGACAAAGTCCCACCGTTCACTAACAGATAGCCCCTTAAATTTTTCGCACTCTGTCAATTTATGTGGGTATTTACATATTATACACTGCAGCCGTACACTTTGTGACTTATGTGTGTTTAAACGTGTCTCTTTTTTTATTAGCTTTTTGTTATTATTGGTGTCAAATACAGGAGCAATGACTTTGCAAGTTGCCTCTGCAATCATATACAACCAGTCTGAAAAATGCAATAAATTTGGACGGTCAATATCTTTAGAATGTAAAGCCCATTGCAATACTGTGTCCACCGGCAACTTGTCTACAAGTTCCTGCAAAAGAGTAGGATTAATTAAATATTCCTCTAAATGAGATACATGAATAGTGGCACAAAGATTTTTCACTGCAAACGAAAATTCTATTAGGGTCTCTGGTTTGCCCCGCTGTATTGTATACATACGCACTTCCTCAACCAAGTTTTTTATTATGCACTCGGGTCTGCCGTAGTACATTTTTAAGGTTCTAATAATGTCCGGGAGCATCAAACAATTTCTTACCGCATCCCGGGCTTTACCACGTAAGCTGTTTTGTAGTCTGATGAGGTTCTCTTCATTTGTATAGCCGTCAGCTTGAGTACTGTGTTCATAGGCGCTTATAAATATTGGCCACTCTTTTGGGTCTCCATTAAAGGATGGCAAATCTTTGCCTTGCCATTAATTGGGTCGCCGTTGTATTAAAACAATTACCTTCACAATTATTTCTATTACTTGAATTATTTTCATTGTGAAGGTTGTTTTGTGTGTTGTTTACGTTTGAGTTAAACATGTGTTGACAGCCTATAATTTGTTGTTGAGCTGGCAACAATTGTGCTGTATGGTAATATGGTTTGTGGCTGTGCTACATTGTGAGCATTGTTCGCTACTCGCCGCATGACGGTGTTGTTTATATTTAAGGAAGTATTTATCTCGGGTCTGATGTTTCCATTTTGTTGACAATTTTGTACATACGGTGGGTCATAAATTGTAGCATTTTTGTTGCTATTACCCACTGGCCGCACAGTGTCAATATCTTGGCATTCATCAGCCTCTTGGCGTAGTAATTGATACTTACGTCGTAAAAACTCCTGTTTTAGCAACATCTCCTCCTCTAGCTGCTTGTTAGCACTAATAGCTGCCCAAACGGCTTGTGTGTTATTTGAAGATCGACTGGTTGATGTCTCATTAACTTCAACAGGGGAATCGTTTATAACGCCTTGTGCTTTGAGGTTATGTTGGTCTTTTTGTTGTATTGTGGTAGCAAGACAACTTTGACATCTCCACGTAAACAAATTACTATCGTCTTCAATATCACAACAGCTATTATGGAAACAATGAAGGCATCTGGAACAGGTTATCATGTTTCCATCATCCGGGTCGTTGCATAAGATTCAGTTGGCAGCAAGTGTGAGATTTTCTTCCGTCATATTCTTACTTATTACTTATAAGAATTTTAAAGATTTGTTGAAAATAAAACAAACTAATTTTTATCCAGCAGTTTGTCGCTTTAAAATTCTAAAGCGAGAATTTTTTATTATTTATTTTTGACAATATATTTTAAATATTTTACCTTAGTTTTTAGGTTTATTTTCCTCTTACTTCTTCGTAGTGGCAAGTTATTTAGTATGTATAACAATTTTTCTTATAATTTAATTATATACAGTGTTGAAAAACGATAATAAATTAATAAGGTTGTAACCAAGGGTAGTAGCGTCAAATTGTCGGTAACAGTCATGTCAGCTCAATATGTGTGCAAAGTTTCAGAAAAATCGGTCAAGTGCAAGTAGCTTAAAATGATAACTTATTTTATTTAATGGGTGTGGACCCGCCCACTTTTTTCCACCCACTCCCTGTTATGTGTACAACAACTTGCCAAAGTTTGAGTCCGATCGGTTTTACAGTTTTGGAGTCTATAGCTAGCACACACACACAGAGTTTCACTTATATATATATAGATTTTATTTAACAACTAGCCAATCCCGGCGCGCGTTGCTACGCCCCTTCATGAATTTTAATCGCATTCTGAATTTTAATCGAATATCAAGTGCAAGGCCAAAAATTATAACTTTTTTTTATGAGCGTTGCACTGCCCACTTTTCTAACTACGAAACTGTCTAGCCATGACAGCTCAATAAGTGTGCAAAGTTTCAGAAAAATCGGTCCAGTGAAAGTACCTTAAAATTATAACTTTTTTAATGCGCGTAGCCCTGCCCACTTTTATAATCACGAAATTATATAGTCATGACAGCTTAATATGTGTGTGCAAAGTTTTAGAAAAATCTGGTGCAAGTAGCTAAAAATTATAACTAATTTTTTATGGGCGTGGCTCCGCCCACTTTTCTTATCACGAAATTATAAAGTCATGACAGCTCAATATGTGTGAAAAGTTTCAGAAAAATCAGTCCAGCGCAAGTACCGCAAATTATATCTTTTTTTATGGGCGTGGCCCTGCCCACTTTTCTAATCACGAAATTGTATAACCATGAGACTTCGATATGCGTGTGAGAAGTTTTAGAAAAATCGGTGAAGTTTAAGTAGCTGAAAATGATAACTTTTTTTATGGGCGTGGCACTGCCCACTTTTCTAATCACGAAATTATAATGTCATCATAGCTCAATATGTGTGCATAGTTACAGAAAAATCGGTTCAGTGGAAGTAACTCAAAATTATAAATTTTTTTATGGGCGTGGCCCTGCCCACTTTTCTAATCACGAAATTATAAAGTCATGACAGCTCGATATGTGTGCAAAGTTTCAGAAAAATCGGTCATGTGCAAGTAGCTTAAAATGATAACTAATTTTTTATGGGCGTAGCCCCGCCCACTTTTTTACACCCATAAACACTCCCTGGTATGTGTACAACAGCTTACTAAATTTTGAGCCCGATCGGTTTTACAGATTCGGAGTCTATAGCTAACACACACACACAGAGTTTCACTTTTATATATATAGATTTTTTATTAAACTTTATCAAGAACTTATTTTTAATTATGTATACATACAACTTTTTGTATTAAATTTGACGTTGTTTATGAAAATGATATTTTGATATTTCATTTCCACATTCAACAGTGATGCTATTAACTTTGCAAACATTGTTGTCTTGTTCTTTTTCTTTATATTCCATTTTCTTCAGAATACCAAATTTCGATCGCAACGAAACTGAATGCGTCGACTTCATCGAAACGCAGAATAGGGGTGAGTGAAACAAAACAGCATTTTATGTGTCTATTGTATTTGTCATTTCTTCATTAATTAATGATAAAAAAAACAATAACAAAAAAAACAAAAACATTTCACAAATTTTAATTATTTATAAGGAATATTTACGCCACGGGTGGCTGCGCAGACTGTGGCGGCTGAGCAGTCTGAGAATACTGATGTGGCTGGGCAGACTGAGCATACTGATATTCATTCCAAGGCGGCTGAGCCAGCTGGTATGGTTGTACCATCTGGTACAGTTGCGGCTGAACCAGCTGGTATGGTTTAGAACGAGTCATCTGATACGGATGAGCCAGCTGATGTGTTTGTGGGAGCTGTTGATATGGCTGCTGATACATTTGTTGCATATTCGGTATGTAACCAGCATCATCCTGGCCTCTTTTTATTTTACAGTTTATAACAAGTTTTTTATGACGATGAGGACATTTCGAATTCTGAAAAAGATCAAATTTAACTGTAATTTTAACTATATCTACATAATGTGTGATCCATTATGAGGTTTGATTTTCAATAGGCTTTTTTAAACAAAATTGTCGTATTTGGGCTGAGGTGCAACCCGAAAAGTACTAAAAATTACCATTATATTTAATAACGGCATGGACCATGGTAGTCATGTCCAACATTTTTATAACATATTCAAATCAAACCTCAAAATGAATCACTCATTATTTAGATATATGTAGTTAAAGTTAAATAATTTATATACATATAACATTGAATTGAAAAATGATAAATTAAAAATAATAAATTATAAAGTATTTATTCTTACCATCTTTTGTAAAAAATGCGGTTAAAATTAATTTAAAGTATTACCAAGTTTGGTACAGATTTTTTTTTAGTTTAACGTTACTTACAGCGTTGCCGCAACCAAACAAATTTTACAACCAAATTTTTTTAAAAATGTAACCCAATAAGGAAAAAAAAACAATATTAAAATTATTTTTATTTTTTTAAATTTGTTTTTTTTATTTTATTTCATATTTAAATGCAAAAAACTAAACAGAATTAAAAAAATATATAAAGCGATTTTTTAGAGATCAACAAATTTAAAATTCATACTATGTTGAGAAAAACAAAACAAGTTTTTAAATCATTGTTTTGGCAGACCAGGCATAATGGGAATCATTTTGAAATATTACATTTGAACTTTTAATTTTTTTTGATTTTTCCACAATTCTTTTTCATAACATTGTTAATTGTTTTATCAAACTTAGCAGTGAAAAATTCTTTCTGCAGCAGCTGAACTATGTTGCAAAGACATTAAGTTTTAAACAAAATAAATAAGTTCTTCGAAATCTTTTCGTTCATTGCATTTTTATGTTTGGGCACTTTATCCCAAAACTCAACAATACTTATATCACTGTCTAAACTAATATTTGAAAATCTTAATAGTTTCCATTGGGATAAAATTTGTTCTTCATTACTACCTGTTGAATTTGGGAACGATAATAACAAAGTTTACGAACTTATCTCTGAACTACTAAAAACTTTATTTGGTGTAATTATCTCTAGATTTTTAAAATCTTTTCTTGAAAAAATAACCAATTTTGGTTAAAAGTAACCAAAACGGCAACGCTGGTTACTTACATCAGCGTACTAAAGTCTAGTGTTACCAGATTATTTAAGATCAAATTAGTTTTTAAATAATAAATACATGTAAATAAACTATTTATTGTATTAGTAAATGTAATGTAATTTATTTTTTACTTAATAATTGTGCATACAGATAAATTTTTTATAATATGTTTTGGGGATTTTGAGTAATTTTTGATAATTGTAAAAACCAGTAAGCTGGCACCATTAACATGTAAAATCACATACAAGGCGAATTCACATCAGGTGATGAATGTTATGAAGCATTCATTCATATAGGAAAGGAAGCAAACATTCATATAGGAAATCCAAAATGTTGAGGGATTATTTAAAAGGTTGCAGAATTCTATTAAAAAGGTTAGTAAACATTTGTGTATGTACATATTTCTGCCTGCTTAAATGATTGTTTTTATTTTTAGAATTTTCCCTACGACTGTGAAACTGTGAAATGAAAAAGTTTTTGCCTAGTAAAGGGTATGGTAGCACCATATGATATTACACACAAAAACTTTTCATTTCATAGAACAAGAATTGATACCCAGAAATCTACAAACTTTACAGAAAGCACAAACCTTAACAGAAATATCAAAGGCCAGTGTTATCAATTATCTAAATATTATTTTTATATAAAAATATTGAATATTTAAAAACCGCATAAATTCAAATTCGCGTAAAAAAAGACCTGAGTGTATGCAGTTGAAATTCAACATAGAAATGAATAGATTTGATTTAATTTTTTATCACGAAGGAGTTTCTATATAGATTTTAATATATATTAAAAACTAAAGTATAATATAGAAACAAATACCGTTAGAATAGTGGGGACTATTCTGCGTTTCGATTCCGCTCAGTTTCCTTCGATTGTATGTATTCTGCATTACGATCAGAGCTTCGTTTTTCTCAGTTGTTTTCTTTTCTGTGTTTTTTTGTTAAAAAGTTTAAAATTTAAAAAATGTTATATGAGATAAAACGTTCAGAAACGATTAAAAAAACACTTAAAATTTTTTTTAATTAATTTATTTAATTAAACAAATTTTTTTTTTTTAAATTGTTAATTTTTATACCCGAATCTGATGTGTTTTTTATGTATTACAGGTCAAAAACGACATCACCACAGCAATATGAAAAATTGGAAAATTTAATAACATCTAAAGCAGACATTGCATGTGGATACCACCAGCGATTAAAGGAAGAAGTAGCAGCGTTCTGGGAGGAAGTTGCAGGAATCCTCAATGCACTATGTCCTCCAACAAAAATGCCAGTGCATGGAAAAAAGTAGGTATGGTTGTGTATAATTATTGCAGAAATTAATATCAATTTATAGGTGTGGATTGACTGGAAGTGCTACATTAAGAAGATGTCAGCAAACAAAAGGGAAATGATGAGCAGCGGAGGAGGCCCTTGCCGCTTGCAGCGCTTTAACCCCTTTGAAGAAAAAGTAGTACAGCTGATGGGGCTAGTAACCATTACATCTGGTATATGCAATGCAGGAGATTTTGATGTTGCCTGTGAGATTCAGGAACCGGAAAATTCAGAAATGGATATTTCGGCGCGTTCTGAAGACATACCAAGCAATTAAAAAAAAAGACAGGGCCCACAAGAAATAACTTTGGGCTTGTTAAAAGAACAATTAAAATCTCAAAAAGAATTCTACCAAGAGACCAAAGACTTCAACACAATGGCTAAGAAATATGATGATATGTTAACGCACCTAAGACACAGAAAAACAATTAGAAGAAGAGCAACATCACAATAGAATTAAGGAGGAATTATTAAAAAAGAAAGTGGAAATTTAACTTAGAATGCTTTACCTTGAACATCCCGATCAATCAGACTATGTACAATATAATATGATAAATTTACCAAATATGTGATATGTAAGTACAAAATGTTTAAAACCATGAATTTTCAATTATTTACTAATTTTTATTATTAAATGAAGTACCATTATTTTTTTAATTTTTAATAAATAATTAAAAGTTTTTTTATTTGAACTATAAGAAATTATAAATACATATTTATATATAATGCAGAGTAATTTTTTATTAAATATATTATAATAAATTAAAAAACATAAAAAACGAGAGTATAATATTTATTTTTTTAACTATACAAATTCGAGAGTATATTTTCGCAATATCACGTGCTATTGAAGCGTAGTCAGTGTCAAAAATTTCCTCTTCGCCCTCTCCTTCACTACTTTCAACTTCACATTCCTTACTTTCCACATCTTCTACCCGGTAATGTATGCAAATGTTGTGAAGGGCACAAACAACATTAATTATTTGACTGGCTTTTTGCGGGGAGTTCCCTAGCACCCAATAAACAGCGAAATCCGTTTTTATAAACCCCAATAGTTCATTGAACTAAACATTCATTCAGTTAAACAAATTTTTTTTAGACGGCATCTTGGATTTCACATTTTTTAATAATTTACTGTATTCTACTGGTCAAGCCCTTTCATTTGATACCAATATTGAGGGTGTTCAAAAAGTTACCCTTATGTCCCTTTCTCTATGCGCTGTCACATATGCTTATTTATATTTAATAGTCTGAGGTAAAAAAAATATTACAATAGTAGAATTTTCTTATAATACTAATAATCCTGATGATATGGTTAATAAAAGTAAAATGGTTATCAATAATTATGCCCAAGCATCTATGATTATTAACAAACTCAATCTTACAATCCTCAATAAAAATATCAGGTTCATCAACATGATCTTCAAATAGCATAGCTTTTGTCGTAGAAGTTTTAATATCAAACAAATTTTCAATTGCCCGTCATAATCACCACGATTTGAATTGAACAAGAGAAAAATATCATCTGCAAACAAGTATGGTTTACATAGATTAGTATCAATATTATTAGTCAGATGTGACCTAAACAGATCCCTGAGGTTCACGTGAATTCAATGACAACAAATCAGTAACACCTTCCAATTCATCAAACTGATTTTTATTAGAAAAGTAAGAAAAAATTAATTTTCTCGCAGATTTGGAGAATTTAAACAACATACTTAACTTATTTATCAGCGTAATATAATTAATTGAAATAAAGCTTGAGTTTAATCAAGTGATAATAAAACACTTTCTATCCCTTTGTTAACGTTAATCCGAATAGTATATTGACTGGTTGTATCTTAACAATCTCCTTTATAGGCTGGGGTGGTAGGGGGGATCGTTGGCCAAATAAGTCCAATCTATAAGGAGATTTTAATTGAAATTACTCGTAATTGAGTAGTTTCAATGTAGGGTGAAGGAAAGAAAACCATAACATAACATACATACGTACGGCTGATGTACACATAGCGTCAGGCATTATTACTCGCCCGATCGTGAAATTATGTTACCTTTCTTTTATGGATGATAAAAATTCTCAATCACATTTAAATTAATACTGGTGCTTTTCACTATCTCTCATTAACCTAATACACGCTATATAACCACATAATCATATCAATAAACACTACCAAACTCTTGATTAATAATTACGTCATTATAAGATACCATTTCTTCTCTTTACTCTAAGCCCAACAGAAGATTAGCAACAACCCGTCCAAGCCACAGAAGCAACCGCCACCGATCACCAAGTGACCGAGATTCATACAAGTGCGTATTGTGCAGAACCTTTCATGCCTTACGATTATGTCGGTAGTTTCGAAAAATGACAGTACGGACAAGGGAGGAAGTAGTAGAAAGACATCGATTGTGCGAGAACTGCCTTGCAAACAGTCATGATTTAAGAGGTTGCACATCGAGGGACACCTGCAGGGAATGTGGAAGGTTTCACCACACCTTGCTACATCCACAACGACCCAAGAAACCTAGACGCATAGAAACCAGAGAGTTACGACGTCCCCAACAGAGAAGAAAACAATCAGCTACACCACAGCAGCCATCAACAACACCACAACCAGCAACAACACCTCAATCACCTATACCAGCAGCTAACTGCACCACTAAAATCATAGTGGAAGCTATTAAATCATTAGCCCACATCCTATGCGCCACTGAGAAGTCTTCACATGTTGCCTGAAGGTCGCACAGTGTTGCGAAACCAGAATTTTTTGGAAATCATATTGCCTAAACTGTAATTTTAATTGTATCGATGAGAAACCTCTACAGATTGGTCAGAATGAAATCCCAAACAGAATGAGTGAAAAAAAATTTACACCGAAAAAAATTGTTGGGTCAAATTTTCAACAAAAGTCAAAAATAAAAAAAAATTTTTCGAAAAATTTAAAGACAAATTTATTTTAATTCTTCTTTTATTTCTGATAAATACCCTATGATTAGTTTTTAAAATAAATTATAGGGTGGTCCGAACAAGAATTATAAACGTCAAATTTTCATGATTTTTCGATATTTGTTGAACAACTCTGAAATTTTATATAAAACCAAAATCTATTTCATTTCTTATTTGAAGTCAATAGCTTCAGTTTTAAGAGAGTCATGCTCATTTTTGTGGAGTGCTAGAATAGATGTAGAATAAAAAAAACTTTGAAGATACTATTTTATAACACAGGCATATTTTATTGCATTCTACAGAAAAATTACAAATTATCAGTCATCTACCAATAAGTTCATTGCTTCCTCTGATAATTCCAGGTGTTTCTTCTCCTTCAGTATTCTCCTACTTGTGATTGCGGGATCAGAATTGGCGAGCAGATAATGTAAAATGTCTTCACAATTGTCTTTTCTTGATGTTTTCCTCGCATGGTAAAGCCTTGTGTTTCTGAAGTCCTTGTTTCCTGCTTCCAATGCTTCTTCTGATAGTTGGCCAATGGGGACCAAAAATGAACGAATTATTTCAGCTCCATGAATAAGAACCTTGTGGACAGTTGGTGGCATATAATGCCACGAATATTTCTTTACATAGAGACCAGCAGTTTCTTTTCCGTACTTCGAGAACTTATCGCGGTCTATCTTATATCCAGAAGTTATAGCTTGAAGAATACTAGAAAACCTTCTTATAAGTTCGGTATCTACTCCTGTGGCTAGAGCAGTTTTCTCAGGATCACTAAAGAATTTCCTTGCTGTGTTACCATCATTAGTTGTGCCACTTCCTTGTTTCACAACATCAACAGTTATTTGGAGCTGATCTTTCAGATTTTGTTGAACTTCCTTTTTTCTTTGATCTCTAATAATCTTCTCATCTTCACTGAGCTTAGGTCTCTTTGTTTCCCCTGCCTTGCGCACAGTGATTTGATAAGCAATGTTCAGTAGATTTTCCATAAATCTTATTCTACAATGCAATGTTGATAATCCAAATCTATAAGCTTCCTGATTGGGTGTCCTTTTAACAATTCTGTCCAACTGATTCATTTACCTCGACATCCTCTGGATAACATTTCTTTTTCTCCTCTAAAAGTTTTCTGTAACTAGGAAAGTAATTGTATTTTTCATGATATTCTTTTAACTTTTGCCACTGATAAACGCTGGGTTTCATGTCCATGAAGAAAGCCAAAGCTGCCTTTATATCCCCTTCTTCCTCTTTTCTCAAATTCTGCAGCTATGTATTTAATTAAATCTGCAGAAACCTCTTCTGTTTCCATTAGTTCCATACTTCTTTTCTTCTTTGTTTTCTCTCACATAATGTAAATTCCTTAGGTTCGGGTTTTCGTTTTGAAGTAGTTGGATGATTTCCAACTTCAATATAGTCCTCTTGAATCCAGTCCGTAGCTCCAAGCCGTTCATACATCCTGTTAAACTCTTGAAGACGTGCATTGTACTTATTGACGAACTTTTTCAATTTCTTTTATGCTTGGAAATATTAAACTACTTTTCACTCCATGCTCATGATCAAGCAATTCCAAAACATCCTCCACGTTTCTAGTTTTACTCTGTTGCATCAACTCATGCAGTTCCTGATAGGAAATTTTAATGTATTCCATAATTCTTGATTGTCAAAATTATAATGTAAAGGCCGCATTCCACCATAAAAACAAAGGGGGAGAGAGAGCGAAAGAGAGAGAATAAAATAGTAAAACAACAGAGAGAGAGAAAGGTACCACCACAAGCTAAAAGAAAACACTAATAAAGACGGACACACACGCGGACAAATTACTGACAAAAAAGAAAACACTGAAGATGGCGATTAGCCGAAACCGGTCTGAAAATAATAAAAATTTGACGTGGGATGACGGAAAGTCACCCGAAAACCAATATGATTAAATTATTCAATAAGTGATTCCGAGAATTTCCGTTCTATTTCTATGGAATAAATACTGAGAGTGATATACTAAAATCGCTATAACTCCCAGGAGGGCAGGTATGGGCAGCTGATTTTTTCACAGTTCGTTGAAAACAAATTATGTAACATTTCTGTAGTGGTTTGGATTTGGGACTCTCTGGGACTTTTTAGATATTGCTTACCTAACCCAAATTTTAAGGAAAAATGGACCTTTAGTCGGGTTTTCGCTCTAAAAAAGGTGCATGTGAAAATGTCTCAAACAACATTCCTTTTTTTTACAGAAGATACTTGTCCGAAGGCAGATTTTTTTTCGAATCAAAATATCTGTCACCAAAATCAAATGAGATCATTTTGAATACAGCCCTGAAATCCCCTCTTTTCGTGAAAATTTTGTATATTTGACTTCTAAAATCAATTAAAAATCAACGGGCCAACATAAAAATAAGCTTTATGTGTTTTTTGTTTGGAATGTCTGTGACAAAATTGCATCATTAAAAACACCGAAAAAAATAATCGGAAAAAAGTTACTTTTCCACTAGCCGCAACACAGTGTGTCGGTTTGAACAAAACAAAAACTGTTTTTTTTTATTAAAATATCATATTTTCTACTTTATATTATTATTATACTTGAAATTTAACGTTGAATTAATTTTGTGTAATAACGTAAAGCATTGCCAATTGAAATGTTAAGTAAATTGTTATACTTGAAATGTTATTAAAAAGAAACGTAAGGAAAATTAAATTTAATTTGTAACTATAACTTACTTACATTTTAACCGCCAACCAAATTGTATGCCTCTGTGCTCAACAAACAAGAAAGGTTTTTATAAATATTTGTGCACTGAATTTAAATACACTCTTTTGAAAGTTATTTCCACGGGCTCAAGAAAAAAGGTGAGATATCCAATCCCTTAATATCACTTAAAGAAAATATAACAATCTGTTCGGTTTATTTTCTTTCCTTCACCCTACATTGAAACTACTCAATTACGAGTAATTTCAATTAAAATCTCCTTATAGATTGGACTTGTTTGGCCCACGGTCCCCTTTCCACCCCAGCCTATAAAGGAGATTGTTAAGATACAACCAGTCAATTGTATTCAGTATACTTTAAATTAAGCAGTAACGACGTAGTATTATGGCGGAAAGCAAATTGGTGTGGACTTAATTCATTATAAACAAAATAATACATTTGATCTCTTAAAAAATGCTCAACTACCTTTAATAAAGAAGGAACTATAGAAATAGGTCCCAAATCATCCACAGTAAGCACATTTTTATACTTCGGTATGGGAACAACCCTAGCTGTTTTCCATGCCGAACGAAAGGTAGAGGTAGTTAAAATCAAATTTATATGATGGAGAAGAAGATTAGAAACATGTGGGAAAATTAATTTAAGAAACTCTACAGATATACTATCAACACCGACTGATTTTGATATAACTTTGGACAACGCAACAAGTAACTCTTCTACACTTATACAAAGAAAAATGACTACTAACGTCCTCAAACATATTGTAATCAAGGCCAAATGCATTATCAGAACGAGAACTATTAACAAAGAAATTACTTATATTATTACCATAAAATTTGTTACATAATTCGAAAACCCACTAAAGTGGTGGGTGCCTACGGATAACATTTTTGGCTTTATTTCTGTATTTACAGTAGGCTTTCCAATGATCATCTAGATTTAACAAACAAAACAGATTTCATCTACTTATCTTCAATACGATAATACCTCCTTCTTTTTACAGCAACAAAAGTGTAAAGATTATCTAGTAAGGACTGCAGAAGATAAGATTGTTGATCAACAAGGGTAGATCCAAAAAACGCATCCATATCAAAGTTAGACAAAACAAAAAATAAATTATGCCAATCAACATTGTGGAGGCCCCTAAACTCAAAGCATTTCTGCAAATTGGGGACACACAAACGAAAAGTCGCATAAATTAAAGAGTGATGAGATATATATGGACAAATGCCCTGATTTACAAATAAAATCATTCTAATATCACTTACTAGCCACAAACCCAATAAGGATCTACTACTAAATAAGTTGGTCTAGAACCATGGGAAACAGATAAATCACACCTAACACACATTGATCTCATCCGGTTAGATTTAATTAAATCAAACATGTTGAAATTAAAATCACCTACAACAATAATACTAGAGTATGTAGAAAGTACCGCATAAAGAGCAATTTCAAATAAAACCAAATCACCATAAGGCAGATAAACTACACCGAAATGTGTTTTAACACCTTCCAAGCAAAGCTTAATAAAAACCGATTCACATCCCACTTCAGAAATTTTCAAAAGAACTCTATACTTAAGTTTACTAGTGACATAAACATAGACACCACCACCTCTATTACGTATTTGGTCATTCCTAATAAGACTGTAGCCAGGAATATTAATTGCTGCATTTGATATATGAGGCCTAAGCCAAGTTTCTAAAACACCAAATACGTCAAAGTTGTTGGCAAAAGTATCTCTCAACTCATCAAACTTGACAGATTTTTAAAGAGGACGCGTACTCTGACTATTGATGTCGGCTATTTTCAGCCGGTTAGAAAAAGGCTGCAACTCGCATCTCAAAAAGTACCACTATTTATAATGGGACCAACATTAGAATTAAGAGTAGACATTAAAACTAAAATAATAAAAAAGGCGGGGAATCAAAAAAAATTATATAACAAATAATTCATTTAAAATAAGCTATATTCAAAAATACGGCTTAAAAACTTTAATTAATTCACTGAAAAAACGCCATCAAAGCAATTATATTGAGATCAAAAATACTTATATTATTAAACAATCAAGTAATAAGAGGATATTTGGGGGTATTTATTAAGATATATATAAAAGAAAAATGGAAATAAATACCAATCAAGAATATAGAAATAATTCATAAAAAAAATAATAAAATAATTACATATAGTCGCTCGTAAATTATTGTGTTCTATGTGACATTTAAAATCTATGCATATAGAACACAGTAATTTACGAATGATGATACGTTAAAAGAAAGAAGGGGAAAAAATAAAATAATGCAAAAATTATAAACAGAATATTATAAAATTATGAAGCAGCACCATTTTGACTATTCAACAAAGCAGCATATTCACCAACGTCCCAAACAACTTCGTTGTCATCAGATTAGGTATAGGTGTATCAGCATTCAGAATCTTATATATCAAAATTAATTTCTGGGGTAACATCTTATGGCAAAGAAAATTAAGATTTGAAGCAGCAGGAGAAAAATATACACGGCTATTAATTTTACCTCCTATGACATCTTTCACCTTAAGTGATCGTGTTTTAAAATATTCTCTCATAACGCAGTCACGTATCTCAATTTTAGTAAATCGAGCTAAAATTTTTCTCTTATTGTTAATATATGATATTCGATTAGAAAAATTAACACTTTCTTTCAGAGCTCTAACCTCACTTCTTAAAGAATTTTACTACATGCAATTATTAGCACAATTTGAGCAATTGAAAGAAAACAAGTTAGGCTTTTCAGTGAATAAGACTAAATGCTTCTCAGAGACATTAGCATAAGAAAGATGAAGCCATAACTTACAAGTATTAGTACACTGGATACTCGCCTAGGATCTGCCAACCGTATTATTGCATATACCACATTTAAACACCTTTGAAGCAGACATAGTTTAAGGTAACCAATACTAAAATTTCGGCAAAAACAAATACAAAACCAGCAAATGTAAAAGAACCGCAACTTACAGCAACAGCATATTGAAGAAATAAAATGAGGTGCAGATTTCACAAAAAAATATATTTAAATTGTTTTCAAGTATCCATTAATTAGCAAGTAGCATTTTATAAAAACACAAACAAATTGTTAAGTAAAACTAATTATTGAAGTATTTTTAGCAATAAAAAATTACAGCTCAGAATGCACACGTTCTATTCAGGCATAATGTTGCCAGATTTCTCCTGGATTAACAAAGAAAAAGCAAACAGGTGTAATACAAATGTACGTACATTAGAATGGGTACATTTGTATGTATTAAAAAAATTCAGCAAGCGGTTGTCAAAAACGTAATCGAGACGAATTCTAGGAAGGTTTGCGAAGAAACCATGAGTCTAAAATCAAAATCGAACTTCAGGTTTTTAACGAGAAACATTTATTTTGTATTTTATATATTTTTATACCCTTCACACAGTGAAAAAGGGTATATATAGGTTTGTCAAAGCTTATGAATGGTGGAGTCAATTAAGCTCTGTCAGTCTGTCCGTGTGTATGTTGAAATCAACTTTTTGAAGCCCCCTGACATCGTCTGGACCCGCGTGAAGTATTAAAATATTGAAAATATTCGGGAGCAGATCGGTGTTAAAAATCAAAAAAATCGGTGTGGCTGAATATAGCACTCTTACTTGTTTTAAAATGCTATAAGAGTATGGAGAGACGCATAACTTATCATTAAATAGTATACGAAAATTTTTTAGAATGTTGATTTCTTAAAAATAAGTTCGATATGTATAAAATTGTTGTATTTAAATAAAGCTTTAGATTATAATTAATATTGTATGAGCAAAAATGAACATAGTTTTCTAAAACTATGTAAATAACGCATTATAAAAAAGCAACCAAGCTGCTGTCACATAAAGAGTCGATTGTCTATTTGATTTGAATTTTGTTAATTATTAATAATTATATTATATCAATTGGTTCTTCTTCTGCTAATGATATTACATATCAAATCAGTTGGAATCAAATATACTGCATTTGCAAAATACGAATTTTAGTGGTTTTGATTTGTCAAGTGATTTGCACAAACTTAATTGGACAAGTTGCCGCTATGTGTTAAATATTTTCTTTTTTCTGAGTAATCGGTATAAAAATAAAATAATTTCATACACATCAATTACTCTACAAGTAGCGGATAAATTGTAGGTACAATTGACAAATGTAAAGTAGTGCGAAGAAAGAAAAAAAAACAGGGATTCTAATGTGCTAGCATTCCCTTTGATGGCAGAAAAGATAATATTTCCAAATGGAAAATATTAACAATAACCTTTACCCGAGGATAGTTAAAGAATCTTCTATAGTGGTTGTGCGAAAACCTAAAACCGAGCTCTTGGGTCATTTAATAGTCAATGCTGAGGACGCTTATAAATACAAAACAAATGCAGCTGTGTGACTTTTTTGCAAAAAAAAACTTAGTACTTTCCGATCTGATCGGTATTTGCTGTGTAGGCGAAGTCACCAATACTAACATGGAAAACGGTATATTACGACAATTTGAAGTACTATTGCACTTGTTTGTATGCTTGTTAAATTTTAATGAATTAATTATTCGTCACTTATTTGCTGCTCTGGATATAAAATATACAAGAGGATCGCGAACAAATACTGCAGGTCTGACGAAATAAATGAAAACCTGCGAACAGTTTCAGATAAGCAATCGATTCAAGGCGAATTTAATCAGGTGGGAGTGATTTTACAACAAACAAAAAATTATAACATTAACATATATTTTGTTGGTAGAATTGAATATTTAAATTTCAAAAGAAATATGTTATTTGCTTAAGTTTGACCAAATAGAAATCTGTATACGAAAAGGAAGTTTTAACTGAAAAGAAACGTTTGGATAAGCTTAAAGGCAATGGAGCTGATGAACATGTTCTAAAAAAGCAAGAAAAAGCTATACAAGAGTGTCTTATGATGCTACCAGATTCCATAAGAAGGTGGGTAAAATTTTAATATTGTTGTGTTATGTTATCGGAACGTTGATTAAGTAAGTTTTCATTGTTTTTTTATAGGTTACAAAAGAAACTTGAAATTTGTCAAAAGTTTTTAGAAGATGAGAATAGTTTACTGCAAGATAAGCTGCCGGAACAAACATCGGCAGATGTAAAAATCCAACAAAAATCGAAAAAAGTATTGTTTGGATCACCAAAGAAAACTTACTTTCAACATATACTGGATTAACACGATTTTATAAGAAAAAGGTAAGAGTGGTAAAAAAACTAGTATTGTTATGCCAAATGCGCACCTTAAAATTAAATAAACATCCTATGACTTCGCTTACAAATACTGATTTATTATACCCTTAATACAGCGAAAAAGGGTGTATAAGGTTTGCATTCCGTGTGCAATTTCTACAATTTTCATTTCCGACTCCATAAAGTATATATTTTCTGAGAGCTTATGAATAGAGGAGTCGATTAAGCTCTGTCAGCCTGTCCACGTGTATGGGAGCAGATCGGTATTGAAAATCAGAAAAATCAGTACATAAACAACTGAGATATGAGGAAACAACTAAGAACGCCTTATTTTTTTTCACAATAACAACATACATCGAATCACAGCCGAGCCAAAACATTTTTTTTTTTTATTTTACATTTTATTTATATTTATTTATTTAGATTATATTTTTTTTTAATTATTTTGTTTTTCTTTTTTTTTACATACATACGTAAACTCAATTTATAATTTTACAATGGGATGTTTTGATATGTATGTTCGTATTTTATATGGGATGAATAGTGATACAAACAATTTTTATTGCATGTACACGTTGTGAGAGTATATAAGATTCGGCACGGCTGAATATAGGACTCTTATTTGTGTTTCTATCAAAATAAACCGCCAAATAACTTTTTTTTTTGAAAATGCTATGGCAAAATTGGCCAAAGTAATGTCGCAATATTTCCCAGCGTTGTTCAAGCGTATACACAACCATATTCGTTCAACGGAACGATAAAACTAATTGTCTGTCAAATCAGACATGAGCTAAGTGTTACCATTCACGAAATAAGCACTAGTTGAAAAAAAAAACGTTAGATAGCGGACCCTTTATAACACGTTGGTTGTTCACATTTTGATATAAGAACCAATTTTTTAAGAAACTATTGAATTCTTACTTTTAATGACCATTTAAAATTTTGTTTGTTAATAGAAATTTTAAAAGCTGCACGTTTGTGGAATTTGCTGCCGAGAACTTCAAGTTACTTTTGAATGCCAGTCAGCACAAGGTTCTGACCTATTTTCATTTCTGGCTATCCGCCGAAAAGTTTTGCTGGCCAAGGCTATAAACTTGTACACCAAACTGTGGTATTTTTAAAACAAATATAAAAGACATTTTTTATATATGTATGTATGTAAAAATAAAAAACACAAACGTAAACAATATTTGAGAGTTAGACAGCGAAAATCTTAAAAAAAATTCAGCTGATTGCGCGCGGCCACCTGATTGAATTCGCCTTGAATCAATTGGTCAATTATCTCTCAATTTTTTGATTTTCTGTAAATAGGTAACTTGTTCTTCTTATAGATTGTTCCCGACTTTAAAAGTATTTTGCTGGGGAATATGGCAGTAACGGTGCAAAGCAAACGTAATACATAGGATGGACAGCAGCAAACAAGACTTTAAAAATAAATAAATTTTCGCCCTTAATAATTAAGTTTTTGTTTTGCGTTTAAATAAAAAAATTATTTCGTTTACTAATATCTGACTTGCCGGAAGATGAAAATTTTTGAAGTTTGACGCTTGTTTATTTTAGCTTTTATGAGTTGACAGGTAAAAAAAAAATTTACATAAAAATCTTTCAAGACCATTTCATTTGATACCAATATTGTGGGGTTAGTTTAAAGCTGTAACTACAATATTTAACTAATTTATTTGTCATTTATTCTAGGACGTCATTTTGAATTTTTACTTGTTCATTTGCTTTGCTGGTCAAGTCCTTTCATTTGATACCAATAATTTTGGGTGTAAAAGGATGCAAGGACGTAATTACTATATTTGACCCATACGTATATCTGCCATGTTATGTAGGACGCTATCTTGAGTTTTAACTTTTTATAGTTAACTGAATTCATTAATTAAAGTGGGTATATTTTTAATTACTAAATTTGACCCATATATAAATTTATTGTGTTACTAAATTCGCCTTGCTCCATATAGTATACAAGACTTTTATATGCTTAATGCCACCTTACAATAGTTATGTTGTTACTACTGAATTTTAGTAGTTCTTATTCTCTGGTTGATAATTTTTATTTTTGTACATTCGTATGCGAGGTCTATTAAATAAGGTCTGTTCAAGTGTTATTTGTAAGGATCACTTTTTGCCGACAGGCATAGTTTGCACGGGGAGCAACTTACAACAGAAGGAACATCAGAGAAATATCGAAAGGATCAAGAAAGACAAACCGAGTGAGTATATTTCTATGTTTTTATATAAGTGACGTAAAATGCTAATTCCCATTAGTTTTTCAAAGTTTGAAAAAATATATTTGTTATTAATGAAAACCCGTTTTGAATAATTAAAATAAGCAAACGTTTATTTCTAAAGATGTAACAAGATACCTTGATGCTGTTGCAGCACAATAAATATTGCTTTTGCAATAGCATGAAATATGATTTCCTTTTATAATTTTTGTTTTGTATTTAGTTAGAATTTCTTGATTTAAGCAATAAACAGAACTAAATCAAACAACATTCGAGTAAAGTTGTCAAATTTATTCTCCGGTTAAGGTAGAAAACCTTAAAACGTTACTTATAATAAAAACAAAATTTTTTAATCATTTTTATTCAAATATTTATTTTAGTATTGCTAATAGTGTAAATTGTTTTGTATTCCTCTTTCTGTTATGTCTATGCATAGGGTGCCCCGATGGACTAGTCAGCAGTGTGCTGTTCTGCCGCCGGAGACTCTGGACGTGTCTGCTTCTTTTCTATTCTATTCTTACTTTTCTATTCAGGTATCACAAAAGGATCAATATAATGGACCGACCCAAGTGAGCTGTACAACAGCTTCCTGTTCTACCGAACCTATGTCTATGCATACTTTTATTTCTTACTAACATTTTATTTAGAATCTTTAATTTGTTAAAATAGCATGCTTAAGTTTTTTTTATATTTTCTCATGGAAATAAGGCATGTGACCCAAACCATGACTGTATTTGTTTTTAATTGAAACCTGTTTTCAGTATGTCCGATTTATCTTATACAAAAAATCGTGAATTGTAATCGGAAATCAAAGAACTTATTGAATATATATGAAACTTGATAGAGCAGCTTCCGCTATGCGGCAAATATTTTCAGGAGACTTAAGATAACTTCTTCCCCTAGACCTATTGCATGGAAGTGGAGGATATTTCAAATGCAATATATTTTCATGCCGCGGGACCAAGAGCTTTATAAAAAAGGTTATCCATTACCACACGTAAGTACTCTGCAGCGGTAGTGCTCAAAACTTGATATGGCGGAGGGAATACCTTGCTCACCCATCGACAAGCCGAGACACCGATATGCCATTAGAAGACATGAAAGCAGACAGTTTTTTACAGTTTCGATTGTAAAATGACTAAGGCGCTTTTGGTGAAAGTAATACTCAAGCTGCATGAAGTTAATGAAATTTTCACTGTCATTATTTAAAAGGTACACTTTTAAATCAAAGTAAATACATTTTTTAAATGTTGTATCATTTGAACAAGACGCTAAAAGTTCAAAAA